>JAVQKC010120598.1:0-29305 GCA_036025475.1 Philypnodon macrostomus
AAGTATCAGCCTATAATCTCAGCTCACCCAACTTTCGAACCAGAACTGAAGAAGTCTGCTGGATTGGCAGATGAAAGCTTTTCAACAATCAAAACCTTGTCCAGATGCCCTTTTTCAACCTTCAGAATAACCGTGTTATATACATACACACACATATATATATATATATATATATATATATATATATAGGGTAATGTTGTAAATGCATTTAAAGTACTATGTATTTAGATATGCATGATGTTGTTATAATAAGGTGATCTCATCCATGCTACAGCTGCAGCAGCTGCTTGCTTTGCTAACCTACAAGGAACAGGAGGAAAGAGAGGCTAAGGAAGCGCAGAGAGGAGGGGTGGAGCAGCACGCTCCTGTTTGACCATTACATCATAGCTTCACACGCTGCGCCTGCTGTTCATTCATGGTGTGACACGAGTGTCTGTGCCTCCCCCTGTAGGTGACGTGTCTCCCATCACTATGTCACCTATCAGCCAGTCACAGTTCATCCCGCTGGGGGAGATCTTGTGTTTGGCGATCTCTGCTATGAACTCGGCCCACAAGCCCGTCAACCAAGAGGCTCTGGTGGAGCACCTCACTGCCAGTTTTCCAGGTATTTTCTATTCAACTTCTTCCAAAACTCAACAGTGTTTGTTAAACCCCTTAAATTATCAAGATCCTCAAAACATCTGTAACCTATAACCGCTAACCTGCACCAGCTGGATTTAGCAGTTCTCCATTGATCATTTTCATACATCTCATTTTAATTACTCCACAGTGTCAAACATTGAGGTTGCATCATTGTGTAAAAAATCTTACACGGGTGATGTAACTCTGGGCAACACAGTGCTGTGCTGGTCAAAGGTTATGAATTGTAATAAAACACACATGAAATACAGAACTTCAAAATTTCAAGTGTCAAATGTCAGTGTTGGCATTCTTGTTTATAAATCATGAGCCGTGTTGCCAAGGTTACTCTTAAATGTTTTAAAATAGGCTCAGATTGTTAATCTGTGGGTAATGGCTGATGAAAGACGTTGCCAATTTAAACAGGTGAACAAATCAAATTAGACAGGCACAAGAACAAGAACAACCTGTTGCCTTTATGGCACTGACTAGATCAGGAAGAGAAAACGTATAACCATTACATCACAAAATATTTGTATGTATGTATTGTTCCATTTGCTTATTTAAAATTTAAAATAAACCAACAATATTTGGACTGAAAGCTTTGAAAGACTTTTGTACAGTAATGATTTTTCATATATTTTCTTTTATAATGTCAGTCTGCTAAGCTTTGTTTTTTTTTATTGCAGGCGTGCCTACTCCCAGCTCAGAGGTTCTGCGACATACTTTGAACATGCTGGTGCGAGAGAGGAAGATCTACCCAACTCCAGAGGGCTACTTCATTGTCACTCCCCAGACCTATTTTATCACTCCCTCCCTCATCCGATCCAACAACAAGTGGTATCATCTGGACGACCGGCTTCCAGAGCGCCAACAACCTCAACAGCAGCAACAGCAACCACAGCAGCAGCCCACACAGACATGCACTTCCCCTCCATCCACCAATGTCCCATCGACCCCGGGCTGCTTAAGAGAAAGGCCTGTCCGCAAGTCTCACAATGAATCATACTCTTTTCGCGATGATCCAACCAGACTTCACGCCTCTGCGCTCCAAACCAAGTCACCAAAGGAGCGTAGGGTTGACTCTTATCAAAGTAAACCCAACAAGGATCACAATGGAGATCCACCACCAAGTGCGTCAAAGGAGCACAGAGGTGACCCACCGTCCTACCCCTATCCCCCTCTCGCCACTTCTCCTCCTATCCAGCATCCACCGCCTCCTTTAGATCCAGCCGACAAAAGCAAAAGTCTCCCTTCTTTTCCTTATAAAACTGACACCCTGACCAAAAAGAAAGAAGGAGGCGGTGGAAGCGGAACCGCAGAGAAGCAATCCAAAAGGTTTGGGCTCCGGCTCTTTAGACTGAGTTTTAAGAAGGACAAATTGAGGCAATTAGCAACTTTCTCAGCCCAGTTTCCTCCAGAGGAGTGGCCTCTTCACGATGAGGATGTTCCAACGACACCCATTCCCCGTGAAGTGGAGATGGAAATTATCCGGCGTATTAACCCCGACCTAACAGTAGAGAATGTGGCGCGGCACACGGCTGTTATGAAAAGGTTAGAAGAAGAACGGACTCAGAAGAACAAGGCAGGTTCTTCAGCTCAGCACAGTGCATGCAGCAGGAGGGGGAGGGGCCACAGGAGGGCCCCACATGGGAAGTCCCGCTCACATAGTAAACCCCGAACCTCCAGGGGAGACCCCTCTGAGGGTTCAAACTGGGACCTTGTTTTTATGGAGAGAGACTACCGCTTCTTTAGCCACTCACTTGTACGCTCACCTCGGGAGGCCATGTACACTTTGGAACGCAGGCGTAGTGGAGGCAATACATACCTGGTACACAGCAACCCCAACATCACAGAATCATACTGCCCCGTTACTCCAGAGTGGGACGTATCCGGGGAGCTTGCTAAGAGGCGGACCGAGATGCCGTTCCCTGAGCCTTCACGTGGGACGTGCCAGTCCAGAGTGCAGAGAAGTCACAGTCATAATCAGGACAGGAAGTCACGTCATGAGAGATCTGATCAAGCTAAAGAGCGCTCCCGTTCAATGGACAACTCTCTCAAAGGCCCATCGTTGGGAGCACCGGAGGACTTCGATCCTCCTCTGGAGGAGCGGAGTCATTACTACACTGACGATGGAACTCTGCGGGCCACACAAAAGTCCTCTCACTACTCAAGGATCATGTTCTCTGCTGCTAAGTTCCACTCTGACTTTAATGTGCCTGATTTGGGGAAGGGGAGTTTAGATGAATCAAGGATTCGGAGTACAATAGAGAGGAACAAAAGCAGAGACAGTTTACCAACGTACAATGAGCTAATGGGACTTTCTACAAAGCCCTCAACAGATGAGTACTTCCAGTGCAATACATCAAATGAAACAATCTTAACTGCCCCTTCGCCTCAGGCAAAATCAGAATATGACACATTAACCTCATCTGGGGGACTCCGAAAGGGCTCTCCAGCAGACCGCCAAACGCCTCACCTCACCTCTCCTCACACGATGGAGTACAAAGAGGATTTGTCGGCTGCAAAGGGACAGAGCGGCTCTCTACGGCGGACGCCAAGCCAGACGCCAGAGCCGACCCAAAATGCACGTTTGACACCACACCAACACAATGTGGATCCGGGAGGGGGAGGCGGAGGTCTGGTGATAAAGAGGAAAGAGATCTTCAGCAAGGACACTTTGTTCAAACCTCCACACAATGCCTTGTCCACAGGCTACATGGACAGCAGCTACACCAAGTCTGGCACATTGCGGAAAGCCTCACATGCCAAATCAACAGAGGCCCTTGACAATCCTGAGCCCCAGCAGCCTTCCAATTCAGCCACTTCCTCAGCGTCACCTGCAGTTTTACAGGGCTGTTTAGAGCCAACAGTCCCCTCTGCCTCCTTTGACTATTATAATGTATCAGACGATGAGGATGAAGAGGAGGTGGAGGAGGACTCGCACAAGGAGTTGGCGGTGCCCAAGGACAACAAGGACCATGGGGAAGGCGGTGGTACTGGTGGAGGTAGTGGTGGCGGTGGGGAGGGAACCATGCAGTGGCTCCTGGAGCGAGAGAAGGAACATGACTTGCAGCGAAAACTGGAGACCAATCTGACCTTACTCAGCCCCAAAGAGACAGAGAACAGCAGCAGTCAGAAGTCAGCCCACTCAGCCCGTCTGGACAGTATGGACAGCAGCAGCGTCACAGTGGACAGTGGCTTCAACTCCCCCAGGTCTGTACACAAAATACATATAACATATACATCCTCCAATTCTTATTTTATCGCCAAAAATAAGAATTGATCAAATGTACCAAACAAAAGGTGTTTACTTTTGATATATTAATACTCTTCATGAATGAGTTTGATCAGAATGGTGGACTGTATGTAAAATGGAGCTAAAAACAAGATGTATGAATTCCATATTCATATAATGTTGCAGGAGAAATAAATTCAACATTCAAACCCTTCAGAATGAAGAAATAATTATTGGTAGGAACGAGTACAAACGTGTACACTGTAAGCTTGTTTTCAAGGCAATAGCCAGCATAAATAAACCAGCATAAATAAACCAGCATAAATCAATCTACTGGAGAACTCATTTAGTATGTCATCATGCTCATGGTCCATTTTCATATAATAATAATAATAATAATAATAATAATAATAATAATAATAATAATAATAATAATAATAATAATAATGCAAGACAAAGACGGTGGTGGTAAGCTACTTGTGTAGCCACAGCTGCCTTGGGACAGTCTGACAGAGGCATTCTGACAGAAGCGTAGCTGCTATTCTGCAGCAACTGCCACTCCGACCACCACCAAACACCAATCACACATCCACATTTATTCATAGGCAATGTGGGTTAACCCACGGCAGTAGCTTTCGGGCAGGGATTCAACACATTGACCCTTTGGTTGCAGGGCGACCACTTACCCACTTTACACTTTGTCACCTTGTCAAGAGCCCCATCTTGCTGTGTATCTAGTAATAACAAAAGATCAAATTAAATTATAGGGTTATTATTTTTACCTACCTGACTTTGAGTGAAAATAACAAACAGAATGTTTTGCTAAACACAGTCTGCATGTACTCCCTGTGCTACTGTAAATTCTCTTTGAGTATTCTTACTACCTCTCACAGTCTATAAACTCGTAATTTGTTCCTAGTGAATGGATGTGAGAGTGAATCATATGTATATGTATGTCACTGTATTAGCCCTGCGACTAACTAGCCATTGTCCAGAGTGTACCCTGTCTAAGGCTCATCTGGAATATTCTTATATAGGTTTCAGTCACTTGTGACCTCTAGGAATAAGCAATAGTTGAATAAATACATTAGATAATGAAGTATAATGTATACTTGGGTACTAAATTACCAAAATTACTAAAGTATGGAGGCACATTTATTTTGAATTAAGATTGCGTTGGACAAAGGACTGACTCAATTTGACTCAATTTGACTGAATTTGACTCGGAGGGTAGATTAGACTATATGAATCCTTTTGTAATATTCAACCACATTTTTAGAGCTAACGTCTGTTTACAAGTGATTTATCAGTTAATATTTAAAAAACTGTTTGAACAGAAATGGTTTGTAATTATTTGGTCTTTCAAAACATAATGTTTTCTAATGCTAATCCAGTTTACAGTTTACAATTTCCGAAGCTCTCAGCCCCACGCGTGAATGTCTGTGGAACAGACAGGACATGAGCAAAAGCAAAGCATTTACAAACTGTTTTCAAATGTTAGCATGTAGCCTATGAAGTAAGGTTTAGTGCTAGTGCTAATACCACAAGCTAATAAATGATTCACTCCTGGAGGCTAACACATTTGTGTATTTATTTGTTTATTTGTTTGTATTATAGTAGTCATTTATTGAAAGTCTAGACATCAAGGCTTCTATTATTTTATTTATACAAATGAATTTCATGTTCAGAAATAGGCCTAAATGTTATTAATATATTACAATTTGAAGTTCTAAATTATCCCTCATTTCCTCTGTACACAATGTATTGTAGTGCTCTGTGCGTTTTATTTCTCTGAATACATGAACAATTTATCTGGTTTTGTGGCTTTTAATATTGCGGGATTATCCATCTCCAGACTCCTATGTATGGTTTAAAATAGTTTTGTATTTTACTGCTAATCCTCTTTGTAGCTAAGCACCATGTGGGCCAAATACTACATGACTTTCTTTCCAATTTTTTGACTACATGCATTTACTATTGCATGTTTATAATTCATTATTTGTACTAAACTGCTCATTGTACTTTTTAATTTTTTAATTTTTTATTGCCAGGACACGTGAAAGCCTTGCATCCAACACATCCAGCATAGTGGAGAGCAATAGACGGCAGAATCCAGCGTTGAGCCCCGGCCACATTGGCACCAGTAGTATGGGACTGCCGTTCAGCTTTCGTGCCATCCCAGAGCCCCCCGCCACGCAGCCCGAGAAGCTCCAGAAGTCATCCAACTGCCTAGCCTCCATCACCAGCGTCTGACAGGCAGCAGCAGCATAGACTAGCACTGTATCCATGGTGGTGGAGGAAAGGCGGAGAAAGTGGGACAGTTTTAGTTGTAGTTTTTTTTTGTTTTTTCACTTTTCCCGAGCACATCTATACATCCATACAACATGCACTCGCCACATCTTCAACTACTAACTCAGACTGTTACAATAAACTGGCATGGCTTCAAGAGACTGTTCCCACAGCTTCAAGAACTTTACTGCAAAAAAATAAAGAAATCAATTCAGATAATAACACAGAATCAGCCCGCTGGAGGTGAAGAAAGCCACCCGGAGTACTACTTTTTTGGTTTTTGGTGACATGGACTCTAGTTTGGAATATAAGGAGATTCTTGAATATTGGTATTGGAAAGTAGTATAGGATTCAAGTTACATTTGGAAATATGGAATACTTTTTATATTACTTAAATGATTACATGTCCGATTAAATGTTCTCTCTCCTTCCCGAAATAGCGTCAGACAGCTCATCAGGACAGCTTCAATGTTATCAGCACAAAAAAGTCGATACAATAAAATCATGAGAACAACTAATGAAAGATATAAAAACACATGAATCAGTTCAGATTTGTGTATCGCAATGCAAATGATGTATGTATACTCGATACTTTTGATATCCTAATTATTATAATGGTGGTATTAAAGATGCTATGTGACCAAAATGATGGTTTGGGAAAGTCTCTGCCAGTCTAAGCTAACCTGTCAACAAAATGCATGGTACAGTGAGGGAGTATACACTCACTGGTCTCTTTATGGTTTACCTGCTTTAAATAACTCAAGTCTATCAAACTGCATAAAGACCTGGTATGTTTATTTAAGTTTAGACCGAGGTTCAGAATGATATATTGTTTGGTACAATATCCAGCGAGCAGCAGTTCCATAAACAAAAATGCCTTGTTTGATGTCAGAGGCTGGTGTGAGATGAAAAAACACAAAGCACAGGTCTTCCCAATAAAGTAGCCAGCGAGTGTGCTATTATACAACAGTAATTTAGTTTATGCCAGTCATATATAGAACAAATAGGCTGGTGTAATAAAAGAAGGTATGTATCTTCTTTTATGACTTTGCAGTGGATTAATGGTGCACTGATTTTTAGGCAAGCTTGACTCCATTGTCCCAGCTACAAAAATAAACAGTTACTATAGTTGCATGTGATGGCAAGTAGGTGGAGCTAAAGGAGATTTGACGTGCTGCGGTCATAAAGTGAACCCACTGACCCCTGTACCAACCATACCGACAAACATTCTTACCAAGGCTACAGGGAACCAATTATTTCTATTTTATTAATGAATTCAGAATAATTGCCACAACAGATACCTTTTAATAAACAAAAATATTCTTTACTCACCTATTTTATCACATGCACTTCGGTATTGCACCCTGGAGTGAAATCCTCGTCCTGTCTTGGCCTCACCCCGGGCGCCCTCTTGTGGTTAACTCGTGCATGTGTGTGTTTTGTTGTCTGTGATACCCAATGTGTGACTAGTAACTGCTGCTAATGCAACTGATCCTATAAAGGTAAGTGGATGTCCTCGCAGATCCAATCAGTACTGTTTAAAATGGGTCAAAATATGTTCACAGACGCTTTCTGGAGGAATCAGCATCAGCCACAGAGGGTGTCAAGTGCCAATGACTTCATACAGTGTAAGGGATTAGGACTGGGCCATAAGATATCATTTAGGTTACCTATAAAGGACATTGTAATATGAATAACAGTGGTGGTTCTCAAACTGTGGTGGTGATATGATATGACAAGAATATATTCAATTACCATTTGGGTTACATAGCCCTTAACTACTTTGTATCTACCTCATTAAGTACAATGTAATACACTGTGTAACTAACTGTAATAACGTGTAACTACATTGTACCTAACCCTAACCTGTATGTACAATTGTTACACAGTGTATTACATTGTACTTAATGAGGTAGATACAATGTAGTTAAGGGCTATGGAAAATATAGTGTGACCATGATTTCAACATTGCAAGTGATATTTTTTGTGATACATGTTGAATTAAGCTAAAATAGTCCCAAAATGTGGACTAAAACTAGGTCATATTAGGCTAAATGAAGAAAATCTACACTCCAATTTGACTTTTTAATCAATTTATTTGGTCACAACGCATTGACATAAAAGGCTCAGATATAAGACCATGGCATTTTTGCAATAGGGTATTGCGTTTGCTGATGTTGCAATAACTGTCAAATTAGAGACTAGGATTCATTGCTGTTTTGTTGTGTAGACCACTGCTTAGTGCTGGTTTAGACAGTTTAGGTCTGGGATGGGTCAAATACAGAGAACATTAAAACCCAAATTATAATAAAGGAACACAAAAGATAGACACCATTCAATATAGACTGGGGTGCAGTTTAATCCTGATGTTGCAGATGATGTCATATCTTTGAGCTACATACAAACTGAGATCGAATGAAATAACAGTGGACAGGGTCAGGTGGAACTTGGCACAAAATTCTACTTTTGACACAACATACAAACATGGTCTCTCAAATACTTCAGTTTTACACCATTCGTCTTTCAAATAGAAATTCGTTTTTATAGTTACTTTTCTACTTTTATAGATTTGTTGTTGTTTATAGATACTTTTCTTGCACATGTCCGAGAGCATTTCCCAGTAGTTCTATGAATATGTGCTGACGAAAGACACCTGTGCAATCAGAGAACCCTTGGTTCTAAGGCAATTATGTCATCCCACAGGACTCGTGCTGCAGTGAGCTGTCGTTCAGTGTATTTTAGCACCAGGGCAATTCACCCTTCACCTCACTGTTATACGCTGTAAAAACATTCCCTTCCAATATCCACTGATAAACATAAACATGTGAACACAAGGTAGTACAAAACAAAATGGACGCACAATGTAAAACAAGGCTTCACAACACACAGAGATGCACTGATCCAACAGGTAAATGAAGTATTTTCAATTTCATAAGGCAATGTCAGGCATTAAAAACACTGATGTTTCAACCGAGTAAACAAATGTAACAAATAAATACACACAAAGACAATTATTTATTACAATTATAAATATTATAAGACCAAAATATGAAGTAAGTCATGTGACTACTGCTCAAAGATGATATAGCATATGTAAATGTTAGTAGCAACAGACAGATATTACTTACTCATATAGTTTTGTGTGTGTGTGTGTGTGTGTGTGTGTGTGTATGTGTGTTAGCCGCTTTGTCTCAGACATGTTGATCTGCGTTATACAGTTGTATAAGGTAGTAACATGGCCCCAAGTGCAAAGAATACATGAACCCTAGTAACCAAGTAAAAATGCATTGATAAAAATGTACAGGTAAATGTATTAATTTTGAGGACATTTGGAGAATTTAGTGTGTTAAAAGTCCATGATGTGCATTCAGAGTATACTGACACTGAATATATAGTGAATGAATATAAATCAGCACATATCTAAAGTGAAATGCTCAGACCTACTGTCACCGGCCCAGCAGTCATGTTACCTGTTTGCAAGCATCTGATTGGATCAGTACATCCCTCATCACAGAGCAGATGTTTGTTCATAGTGTTCATTCTTGTTGAGGACAAACTCTGTACACACATACACATACATACAGTAAACATAGTTTTGATGAGCTTTACAATATGATGTAAAATTAAAAAAAAAGAGTTGAGCTGTTCTGAGCTGGGCATTCCAGTTCCCAAGCGTGAAAGGCAATTCATTTTCTCAGTTGTGTGAGTGAAAGCAGACATGTCCTCGTGGCAAGTCACACTGTAGAAGACCAGGCAGCAGGAGAAGTCGTCTTTAAAGTGTCCACAGCTCATAATTCCAGCTACGAGTCTTATGTTCATTTGTACATTTGTGCAAGTCTTGGTAAACTATGGTCAGTCAGGGCCATGTGATGTGCAGTAAGAAGACACCTCTGTTAGATTGGCACACTCCATATTAGAATCCAGCAGCAAACATCCCTGTGCTGGATCTGTAGATATCGCACTGTATTTCCTGTTCTATTTGAAAGAGCCTGAACATAGACAGACTGTGGTAAAGCTCACGGGTCACTTCCTGGTCATGAGACTGTCCTGGAACTTGGTGCTCGAGTAGCGCATGTGGAAGCCCTTCTTGCTGATGGTGTCGTCACTATGGAAACGGATCAGCATGGTGTCTCCGGGAGAGTATATTCCCTCTCTGGGCTGAAGAATGGAAAGACAGATAGACATGACAGTTTAATGTGGCATACAGTTACCACACTGAACACACCCGAGAATATTGTGTGAAAAAGCTTACCCCTGATCCACAGAAGCGGCCCAGTCTGTGAGCATTTTTCTCATAACCGTTGTACAGTTCGATGAAGTCATAGCCACAGTCTGCCTCCTCCTCTACCTCAAAGGTGATGAAGGTGAGCTCGATGCCGTAGCCTTGTTCAGCCGTAAGCAGCCACTCACAGTCAGTGTGACCGGGGTAGTTATTGTCTCCAAACTGAGAGTGTGAGTAAAGGTTTTTCTGACGCACATCAGCTCGAAGGCGACCTCCACACTCTGCATTACACAAGTGTATTGTAAAAAAGAGCACAGATGATGGACTCTTGTATGTGTCCTTGACAACCACTAGAGGGAGATATTTCTCTGTCTGAGTGTAAGCCCCGTAACAGACACGTACCTGTTGAGTGTGCGGCTTGAAAGCCCTTCCTCTGTACAGAGGCGTCTGAGATGAAGCGCAGGTACATCTTGTTGCCGGTGGAAACCAGAGGCTCTGGGATCTTACTGCCACAAAGACGTCCCAGGATTGTAGCTGTGTCACTGTCTCCATCAAAGGCCTCCAGATGATCATAGGCACATTCCTGATGCTGCTCGATCTCAAACTCTGAGAAGCTCTGCAAACGCAGTGAATAAACTCACATAGAGCAAAGCTAATAAAAGTTTTTAGAATAATAAAATACAGTGAATAGAAGTTGTTCATGTATTTAGAGATGGCCTGTATTGATGCATTATGCATCCTCAAATCAAAATTTGAGTTGAGAGGCTTTATGTAGTTAAACTACAACCAAATTAAAACTCAAAACAAAGCCTTGACTTCTTGAACATATTGATCTCTTTACTTCTACTCAAATAAGTGTGTTAAAAGCAGAGCCACGAGTCATAGCTCCTGATAGGTCACACGTCTGTGATTGTCTACGGATCTGGAGAACCACACTGAGACAGGACAGAGGTCACATAATAAGAGGCTGTTAACACTGAGCCAGTGATACAAGAGGTGATGATCTTTTCTATATGTTTGTGGTGGAGGTGAAGTGTAACACTGGCTTGTGCATCTGCTTCACCACAGCCAACTACAGCTCTGTGACAGGTGACCTTATCAACAGGGTCAAATATATGCACAAGTCATCCCTGCCAATGATGTAATGTATTATTAAGTGTTGGTAATCTCATATTATGGCTTATGTAACAGCCATAATATGAGAACATTTAATAACAGTCGATAATCATTTTGATAGTGTGGTAAGGTGAGATGAGCCAATTCCTAATGGTTCACAGAGCTGTAGTCTACTCCATGTGACCACTGTGCCTGTGTCCATATACCGTAAGCACAACCAAGAGCAGCAGAGGATCATCCGTCACACATTTTCCTCATATTTAGTTCCGTGTTAAGCAGTTTTTTAATCCTACTGGTCATAGAAATGGTACAGTTTACATCAGTCATGTCGATCCAAAACCATGACAAATGCCTCTAGTCTCTCTAACTGGAAGTGAAACAATATTGTGTGAGCTAACCCATACACAGTCTATACTGCTTTATTCTTTTGTGGTTTTCAAAGCTAAAATTCACCTTTAGAAATTGCCTTTCCAATATCATCAGCATATTGTTTACTGTCTACTGTATAATGTCTTTGCATGGGAATATACTGTATAAAATGGCCTCATAAAGTCTAACATCCATAAACTGCATGTGTGCATGTGTGAATGCAGACAGCAGCTCTCAAACACTAGGACACAGATGGTTAGTGCCCAGGGCCTTGCTAACGCATGAGAACACTCATATACAGATAGCACTCTGCCTTGTCCACATTTGGCTTTGAGAAGTGGAACAGGAGAAGAACAGACAATGGTGGGAGAAAGGGGGCAGGAGGCCTGGGGCTAAACCCACAGACCAGGCCGTCCCTGTGTGACTGGGCAATCATGTGGACACTTACGATCTTGACTCGGTGTCCTGGTGTGGCGCTGATGTCCCAGGTGCACTCTTTTCGGCTGGGGTACTTGTCGGGCCAGTTGGGGCTGCTCATGGTCCCACTGGGACTGTGGATCTTGTGCTCACACTCAGCTGGACACACACACAGAGGAAGTTAAAATCATGGCTGCACAGGAAAAGGTCCACAAGGAAAGGACATGAAAAGGGAACAGGAAGAAGAGAAATGAGATGAGTGAGAGAGGAAGAGGATTTCACATCAGTGCACACTCTGAGATCTGCATCAACCCTTGGTTTATGTGCTGTTTATCTGTGGAGTATGGATCAGCATATTCTTGACACTGAATGTTTCATATTGTGTTATTACACTAATATTACTATATCTGAACAGTATTATATGGGTGGATTTATGAATATGTCTGCATGCAGGTGTACAGAACAGAGGGAAAAGCAGGAGTGACTTGAGTAAAGTTGAAAGAAGCATGAACAAAGTGAATGAGTAACAGACAGAGAGTTTATTTGATGAGCTGAAATGAGCCCTTACAAGGAAAAGGATGAATACAAAAGGATAGAGTATTGTATTAAACACACATTCACATAACAGTAAAAATATATTGACAGTAACACTACTATTTCTAAAATATCTAAAACATAAATAAGAACAAACGAGAGAGAATAGTCTTTATCACAACAGTCAATGTACTGTATGTATAGAACATATGTCATATTTAACAGGACATCCTAAATGTCAGAAGTTTGATTTCCATGACACTTAAAAACGTAAGAACTAAACCCTGAAGCAAAATGAACACCCTTAGGTTAAACAGTGGCTATTTGTACACACTAATATATGTTAGTCACAATCAGAATGAAGACAACATGTGTTACCTTCAAGCACACAGCTGTTTGAAATATGATACTTTTTTATGATACCAGGGGCCTTCAGAGGTGTGTGTGCATGTGTGCGTGTGTGCGTGTGTGCGTGTGTGCATGTGTGCATGTGTGCATGTGTGCGTGTGTGCGTGTGTGCACTGATGTGATGCTGCACACATTCAAAAGGTCAACTTCAAACAGCTCATCATGTCAATGCAACACTTATGTTTTAGATTAACCAAATCATCAGTATTCATAATAAACAGGATTTTGGGTCATCTACAGTCTTTACATAAAACACAGAAGTATGTCTAGATAGAATGTGTTTGCTACAAACTGGACTGACTGATCTTAATGAACCACTCCAGTAAAAATAAAAGGCTGCTTTGAAGAAAGGTACACTTAGTACATACTCTGACCCGCCTGCTGCTGCTTGGGGCCTTATTTAGTCACATGACTACTGACTAGCAAGTTTCATTTTTAATTAAGTTCAGTTTTGGCCAAGCACTCTGTTTAGGATCACTGTAATAATTCATTCAAATCAATAACACGTAGCACTTGTCATGCATTGATGTTGTCTCTATTTTATTCTGAACTTGAACTGAAACTCCTGAAAGTAATTTTTTAAGCATTTTTGCATAAAACCCAACATTGCTTAATGTGTGAATGCATATTATTCAGTCATTTGTGACCATGTCTGATCACACTGCAATGCACATGTCTTTGACATTAAAACATTCAGTGTATGTTGTGTATGAACATGGACAAACATGACAACAGCCTGAAGGAGAGTAGTGACGAGACAGAGCTGTAAACTATCATCAGTGTAATCCAACACAGCATACATGAAGACAGGCTCCTGATGTCCGCTTGTATCCAGACTCTAATGCCTCTGTGCTGCTCAGACAGTAGCAGTAATGTAGTGAGGAAGAGGTTTCATCAGATGGACAGGGCCAGTCTGTTGTCATGTCCAGTCCCGTGTGAGTGCACAGCGTATGGACTCTGAGGACGTGGACTGCTCTTGTGCACTGCCACATGCTTGTGCTGATGTGTGAGGATGTGCACGTGGTTCTTGTGCCAGTGTGTGTGAGCGTGAGAGTGCACGTGAAACCCACCTTCTTTACAGTCATGTTTGTTCTCATGCAGCACAAATCCGTGTCGACACTGGCACACGTACGAGCCCACTGTGTTGATGCACTCGTGCTGGCAGCCGCCATTGTCTTTACTGCATTCATCTTTGTCTGCGAGGAACACACAGGACATAGTATTTCACTCATTATTAAAGCATTCACATTTATATTTTATACAGATATAAACAATGTCAATGCCAAATATATACTGTAGGGTTTAGACAACCGTAGTTAGTATGGCAATACATCAAAAAGACACTACTTGTTAAAATCTAGGAAAGAGAAGGATAAAAGATAAATCCTTGGTACGACAATAAAGCAGCTTTTAACAATTTATGGATAAGAAGAAATAGAGGTGTTCAAATCAAATAGAGACGTACTGCATCTTGTCTGATGAGAACATGTTGACAGATGTTTGATGGGAAAATAGACACCAAACCAACTCAACCAAGGTTTATGATTTATTGCATACAGATGCATGTGTGAAGCCACAGAGTGAAGCCTGATGAGATGTTTGTCCAGCTCATGCTCATTGTCTCTCACTGTGCCCTTAATTAGTGGTCCTTTTAATGACAGCTCCTCCTCAGTGTGGCCAGTGATGATACAGCCCTTTAGTGAAGTCAACATTGTGGGAGCAGCTGTATGGTGTGGCTGGTGTGGACAGCGTTCACTGTGCGGGATTGCCACGTTGATTTAATGAGATCAGATGTCGATGTATGAAGAATACAGTTTGTGAATGGTAGGGAGTCCTGTACACAGATAACTGATGAGACACATGTGAATCAAAGCAGATCTGTTTTTAATTAAACTTCCTTGTGTCATGCTTTTGCTAAGTGTGAGTCTGTCTGTGTCTGATGTGGTATTACTGTGCTATTGTGGGCTCAGTCTCACGATCACAGCTAAGAAGCTTTAGGCTTGATGCTACAGTGCTCATTGTAGCTTTCTCCAGGTCATCACACAGCGTGTCCACATGCTACAGTTACTTGGACACACACAAGGATTAGGAGTGTGTGGGCGGTCAGAGGACCTCCCTAAAGCTGCTGGCTGTGGGCCAGTCAAACTGAATTCCTGTGCACCCATAACACACATAATCAAGTTCTTGGTATTGCAATACAAATGAATGAAGTTTGTATACACGCACACAGCACTAATGTGTCATGTTATGTGCTATTGCATTCCCTAAACTACAAAACTAGAACTTAAATCCAGAGCAGCCAACAAAGCCATTCAAACCTGAATGGGCCATATTTGTTGGGCTACATCCTGAAATCACTGCAATGTCCCAGTGTCAAAGTAACAAGGGTTATGGTCACACAAACGTTATTTTGATCAAAAACAAGCATAAAAAACATAGTTCTATTTCATTATATTTTACAGACTGATGGTGACAAATACACACATAAAGGAGCAAAATACTTCATTGCATCACTGACCTCAGTAGTAGCCTATACATCTATACTCTGACTGTGGGACAAGGCATGTTTCTCTGCACAGACAATCAAATAAGATCAAACCATTCCATTGTCTCACATAGCAAGTGAGAGCCAATCAGAAATGCCCAATGAGGTCATGTTACCTCTGACCTTTGACGAGGTTGCCAGTTTGTTGTTACGGCCACGAGTAGGAGAGCGGCCATGTTTAATGTTGTGGCACGACTCAAACACAAACATACGATGGTGACACTGAGCCAGTCTGTCTGAGGGAGAGAGGCAGAGGCGTGGGATAGACGTATGGAGGTATGGAGCAGGAGGCACAGGAGCAACCACACATGATAACACACAGTATTACATACACATACACGTACACATACACATACACATACACATACACATACACGTACACATACACGTACACATACACACTAAATATTTGGCAAAATAAAGTCTACTCATTTTCAATTATCTCTTTGTATTGCTTTTGTGTCCAAAATTAAAAACTCTTATCATGTAGCTGACAGTAAAAGCTATTATCAGCATTTTTTATACCAGGAACATACTTAATACATCATGTGCATTTGGTAATCACAGAGTGTATCCACTTCAGTGTCTCACACACTGATACAGTGATTGCAGCAGGAGTTACCTGAGAAAAAGTGAGCCTTGAATCCTTTCTTGGAGACAGTGTTGTCAGATCTGAACTCTATCCTCATGTTGTTGTACTGTGACGTGATGACCTCAGGAACCTCTGTGCCACAGTATTTTCCATGCAGCTTAGAGTCAGACGAGAGCCCACTGCGCACCTCCACAAAATCATATTTACAAACCTAAAGCCACAAATAGAACAGCTCAAAAACAGACATCAAGCATGGATCTGCTATGTTTAGTATCAGCCTGTTGGTCTAACTGACATGGACAGATTCACTCACCTCATTTCCCTCAAGCTCAAAGGCCTCAAACTGCATGGAGATACGGTACTGGGTGGGAGCTACCACCTGCCACACACAGTTTTTATTGGGCGGATATTCTTTGGGCCATCCGGGAGTACTGATGGTCCCATT
The DNA here is from genome assembly GCA_036025475.1 of Philypnodon macrostomus. Classification (NCBI taxonomy): domain Eukaryota; kingdom Metazoa; phylum Chordata; class Actinopteri; order Gobiiformes; family Eleotridae; genus Philypnodon; species Philypnodon macrostomus. Next base: position 16,794 of record JAVQKC010120598.1, read on the forward strand.
CAGTTTAGAGAGGAGGCCACCACAAGCCGCTAGAAGCACAAACACACACAGAGAGTTGAACCGGACCATGCACACACAGTGCAGAGTCAGAGCCCATACACTGAATAAAGTAATCATTCACAAGCAAAATCTTTCATTGTCTCGGTTTACTTAAGTGGAGCCTACCAACTAGAAATATGTGAATTCAACTCCCATTGACTTTTTCACATTGATACAATTTATGAAATCTCAAATACAATCTAGAATGTGTGGATTAATGCTGAAGTATTTTTGCAATAAGCAAATGGAAAAATACAGCATCTGTGAAATAGTCCATGTGAGTTGAATACACTTTTTTCAGTGCACTTGTTACTGTTCTGTTCAGATAAGGGATCTGTCAATTGTTTATGTATATATGATTAAATATGGTCATATCTAATATCCACTCACTTTTCGGGCTTCTCACACAGTTTTGATTCTCTGAGATGGCCTAAAGACTGCTGTTCTTCAAACAAACAGACCCACTGTAGATAATATTACACTTGCTGAGCCTTGGCACTTTTAGAAGTGGTTTCTAGTTGCTTCAGCATGTGGGTCATTACAGTGTGTTAATATATTTTGTTAGATTAAAGGCCTTCAACAGCCTTTGTGGCACATGTGGCTTTGTGTCAGAAAGATGTTTTTTCCTGTTGTTTTGGCTTGTTCGGATGGTTTCTTTAATGACAAGTTCGACTCATATCCTACAGAAACACAAGCTGTCGTACAAAGGAATGCCCATAGAAAAACAAAAACATACACACAACTACCTTCACAGCTCTTCTTGTCGGGGGCTAGCTCATAGCCCGGGTCACAGGCGCATTTAAAGCTGCCCAGAGTGTTGACACATCTCTGTTCACAGCCTCCATTGTCTGGCTTGGCACACTCATCCTCCTCTGAAACACACACGTCAGAGCACATTTAACAATACAAATAACTGGTGGGATAAAACACAAACACACACACACGAGACAAACCTTTGAAAAAGTTGGCAGCAAACCCGGCTTTGTTGACGGTCCCATCTGAGACAAACTTCATCCACAGTGTGTGTGAGGTAGAGCGCACATCCTCAGGTTTGTCATAGCCACAGAATCGACCAATCAGAGGGCTGGTTTCTAAGGGACCATCCCGTACCTCTAAGTAGTCATACGCACAGCTGTCATGCCTTTCAATCTGTAATGTTGAAGACATAGGCCTGTTTATTTTAGCTGTTTCATTCGAAGAACTATATTAGCTTAGTTTTATTAGAAACAAGCATAATATTTGAGTTCACCAGAAATCCTTTAATTTCACTCGGCCACTCCTGTTACGTGAACGCTGTGACTAATAGCACTTTAAAAGAGACTGATGATCGCTCCTGTAAAAAGCTGACTTTTGACCCACTTCAGTTTGTACAGATTGAACTATTAAACGTCACACTGACATGTTCATAGCCTGAAAACGACAGGTCAGATGTCTGCTTTATGTCCACATACATACACATCCGAGCAGCTATACAAGCGTGAAATCTGACCCAAACCCTGCAGACAGAAAAAGACACATCACCTCAAAAGCCTGGAAGCTGAGGCCAACATTGTACCCTTCAGACACACCGATTCTCCACACACACTCTTTGGACGGTCTGTAGTCGTCGGGGTAATTAGGAGATTGAATCTGTCCCGAGTCCTTGGTGATATCCCCGCCACAGATCGCTGTGAAACCAAAGATAGATGAAAAAACCCACAAACTAGAAACACATAATAACATAACTGAACACAGTGGAGTTACCTTCATATACTGCAGCAAAGCCTTTGCCCACCCAGTTGCTGCTACTGCGGAACTCAATCCACATGCGACTGTCGGTGGAGATCAAAACGTCAGGAACCTTATCACCACAAAATCTACCTGGAAAAGACACCAGCATTGTGATTGATTTAGAAGAAACAATATTATTCAGTGTCTGGTGTGTTTACCTGTAGGCAAAAAGCTTAGAATCTATTCAAATTATTTCAGAACCAATAAATTGCAGAAATAACTAACATTGCCTCAGCTTAAATTGAATCCAATGATCCCCTAGGAAGCAAATGATTTGCTGTGGCAATCCCAGAAGAGAAAAAAAAAATCAAAAAGTAAGCTTTAATATAACACATGAGGGGGGCTGTTTGGAGGCTGAAGAATGAGGTATTAAGGTCTTTCAGTTTTAAACAAATGCAGACTTGAAGGACAAAGTCATTCCTCTTGTGACTTACCAAGTAATGGTGCTTTCCTCCAATACCCATCACGAACCTCAATGTAGTCATACCAACAGAGGCTGCTTTTATACAGATCCATGGTAGTGAAGTTTAGAACGATCTGGAAGAGTAAAGGTAAAATGACTGTGACATTATCAGGACACAAGTCCTTATTGTACTGTGTTTGAGAGTGGTTCACCTTTTCTCCAGGTGTAACAGATATCCTCCACACACAGTGGGTGTAGGAGGGGTATCCGTTTGGGTAACCAGGGGATGAGAAGTTGCCCGTAGAGTCTTGCAGTGTGTCTCCACAGGCTGAAAGAACACACACACAAACATACAGATGGAGTTAGGTTTCTGTAGCAGGCCATAATCCCTTCAGTTGTTTACTTATGTAACTCATAACAGTATTTAAAACAGTTTAGCTAAATATGTCAAAACAATAGCCCCATGCCCACCTGCTTTGATGCCAATAATCAAGGACCCCAGTTTGGAAATATTACAAAGATGTTTTGGTTTACATAAAAATATGGTAAACATGCTCTCTTTTGGAGACTTTGGTTTTTAGTTTCTATGATTTTTCCAGTGTTTGTAGATTTAATTTTTCTCAGAATTAGAATCACTGTAGTAATGAGTGTCAGTGAAATAGCTTGAAGCGATTGTAAATAAACTTCAGTTATTTCTAACAAAGATTTTGGTCTCCTAAGAAAAAAAACAAACATGCACCTCCTATCCCATCATGCACGCTGTTTTTCCCAACACTGCCCGAGGCCAGGTCTCATCTGTTAGTAAATATGACCTTAAGGCTTGCAGATGTGACATCCTGACACACATTTCAATCTTAGCTATAATGAGAACAACTAAGAACATTATTAGGCCAAACTGGACTCCATATGAATATGATTCTCTGGTTTAAATCTAAATTGAGAGCTGAAATTTGTACTCCACAACCCCAAGATTTATTTATATATTGTGCCTTAGATCACTAGACTGAATATAAACATCTGCAGGTCAAAATTGAGTTTTAAAGGCATATTTAGAGGAAACTGCTCAACATCCATCACTTGTGTCTCTGTCCCTCACTGTGGTGCCTGGACTAGTGCAACAGTAGTCTGAGAGTAAACACGACAGTACCTGGACATCTATACAGCTTTCTTGCCTGTGCAATGTCTCCTTTACTGAGCCTGGTGCGCTGGCCTATGGCAGGACGAACTCCATTGTCATCTCTGGATGGAAGGATGGTGTCAAGGAACATGCCCCTTTATGTGGAAAAACAAGTAAGACAACTATTTATTGGGTAATTAAGACAGGTCATCTGGATTTGGTTGTTTTTATTAACCTTTGTTTAAACAGGTTGTAGTTTTATTATTAAAAAAAATGCAATTAGGTCAAAATATTATTATATTGTGCGCAAACTGAATCGACAGAATCATAGATTACAGAACTAACCGCGAGAAGGTGTTCCGGGCGTAGTGCATGATGCTATCAAAATCATAGGGCTCCCCGAGAGAGTTCACCTCCCCTGGCTCCATCTTGAGGAAGTTATACTCCTGACCTAGAAATAATTCAGCACATACACCAAACTGGTTTAATGTATTATCCAAACATGACACAGACAAGACATAGTTAACAGAAGTGTCACCTGGTTGGATGTTGTCCCGGATGATGGTCACATGGTCGTCGCGGTCGGGCCGTGTGTGCTCGTGCCAGAAGCCGATGACGTGGCCCAGTTCATGCACCACAATCCCAAACTTGTCACAGTTCTTCCCAATAGAGATAGCCTGTGGCCCGTTGCCACGACGACCCACATAGGAACAACATCTAAAAAGAATAAGTGGGAAGTTGATAGCAGGCAGATAACAAATAATTAACTTCAATTTACCACAGGAACGAGGCCAAAAAGAGATCTGAACACACACACAGCCAAATGTTTTCAGGATTTCCTGCTCTCTACAAAAGCCACCAAGAAAAATATCAGGAATTATTGACATACACAGCTTTGATAAGCCTGCTGTTTTATAACCACAGGCTGGGAGAATCACTGCAGCTGCACCAAGAAACACACAAGACACAAAATACACACACTTTCTTCTTGTGGTTAACCGAGACATCTGTGCCAGGCTAACAAATCTGATTAAAGTTATCCAGTGTGCTGATTGCAGGGTAAGGATCAGGAGCCACTGGATTAGATATTCCTTTATACAGCACATATTAAGTTTGCATCGCAACTTCCACTGTTTGGAAATTAACAGTCTTTCAATATTTTGGTAGTGGCGCATGCATTACAAATAGTACAATACATATATATATATATATATATACATTTTACTTGCAAAGGGATTCATTATGACTAAATCTGTCAATATTTGATCATTATACTGTATGTGGATGAATAACTGCTCAACCTATCACTGTATACTGTAGCAGTGCTGACACTTTCCTACTACAACCATCTGTGTGACACCTTTTGATTTATATATTATTTCAGCCACTCTAAAACATTACATTTTACCAGCACCAGTGAAGAGCCAGCACTGTAAAAACACACTCTGACCCTACCATAGTGGCACTCCACAAAACAATGCACTAGAGCAGCATGAGTAAAAAAAACAGCACCAACATACAAACACTTAGATGAAGGCTGTGATTGGTGAGATGGGGAAACAGGAGCAGGACAGGAAGGAAAGTGGAGCCATTGTTGAGTGACTGTATTGTCTCTCACTATGACAAGGTCACTAGTGAACTCTAGGCACACAGCACACACATAAAGACACACTTGAATACATTACCAGCGCAGGTCCACCACTCACCCGCAGGGTCTGTAGGTGAACACTATATAGCTCTCCTCATCTGTCTTCTCAATAAAAGTCACACAGGTCTGCTTCTCCCAGTGACGCATGGCCTGCTTGAACATTGCCCTTTGACTACCTGTGCAGATGTTTACAGCCTGCTTTTACAAACTCTCTCAAAAACAAAACCAGTGACTATTTAATATGCTGCAGTGCAGATGTTACCAGTGAAATTTCCTCCAATGACGTAGGGAATGACTCCTCCAGGCCATATCCGCTCTGCTCTGGACGTGGCTGCTCGAGGAAAACGACTCTTCACAACACTGCCTGTCCTTACACCTTTCACACCTGGGCTCTTTGCACTGGGATATCCTTTAGTGTTGTTTTTAGGAGGGTAATCTTTAAGACAAGTACAGGGAATAAAACCATAACAGGAAGTCAACAACGTTTATCACCAACTGAAATGTTCAGAGAAAAAATGTGTGTGATTTTGGATTTAGTGCATAATAATCATCCGAGACCAACTAGTAGTCAGTTAAAAATATAAACAAGATACTTATCAAAAGCCCTTTTCTGGAATATTTTAACATTATTTCATAGTAATAATTAATATTTAATTAACTTAAATCAAATGCAGGATTTTTATTAGTCTGTTAAACAGTTGATGACATAAATGTTGTACATTATAGAACTGGGTAACACTCATCTCCATGCATATCCTTACTAAGATACTTACCAAAGCCCATCCTCTTTATTTTTTCCAGCAGTAGATATAAAGCTCCTCTTTTCTGTGAGATTTCATGTTCATGTTCCCCCAGACCACCTGACATAAACGAGAGCCAAGAATCAAAGCCAAAACCAAGCACAATAAATGTTGATATCCTTAAATGGCTCCTGTTCACTTCCTTTAAAACAATGCTACATTTCTCTGTAGTTAATGGCCAATTAGTGTGTGAGAGGAAACATAGATGTGTAGTAAAAGTGACATGTAGTGTGCACTCACCGGTTGTGTGTCCCTGCCTAGAGTGTGTGTGTGAGTGTGTGCGCTGAGTCAGGTCTATCGTCCTGTCCACATGGAACATCCGCAGGTCCTCCTCGTCTAGAGCGATATCTCCCCAAAATACAGCTGGAACAATACAACACATAAATGTTACTAACTGCAGACATGGTGGAGACAGTATTGGTGATGTGGAGATATTATTATCAGCATTAGGAAGCAGAACATTTGTATTCTTATCACTATTGTGCTGAAGACTTGATGAGGCATTATCTTATCTTGTAGACATTCCTACATTTCTCTACCACATCGTGATATGAGATCCTATTAGATTGTTTCTAAAAATCAGATGAAATCAATAAATACAACTATTTGTATGTTTGTTTCATTTGTATTCTTACATAGTATTACCAAACCTGACAGAATTGAACTCGCCCAGCCAGACCTAATCACTTTCTTGAAGTGAAGTGGGTCTGGGACCTCTCTCACTCAAACTATCCTACTGGCCAATAATACCAGTCCATATAAAACGTGTGAACCCTTAGATGCACCTTCAAAAAGTTCACTTTAACACACCTTCAACAACGTTATATATGAGAAAAATTGGCGCCAAAATATATTTGTATGCATTATGATGTTTTGCACTATCACACTATTACACCTTCAACACAATGGGCAAATCAAAAATCAATCTAGACATTTTTTGGTAAATTTTATTTTGTAAGCCAACACCAGTCCTCATTATACGTATGAAATAATAATCAATTTAGTACTTTTTAACTGCCAAGTGTTTGTCTTTTCAATATACAACCTTGCATGCATCATCAACAATGCACATACAAAAATATGATATAAATTAAAAGCCAAAAGCCAAAAGCAATAAATGAGCTTAGGTGGTTCCCATGTTGATATCACCCCTGTTTTCTCAACAAAAATGAAGTCTGTGTAGTTATCATTTAAGGAGTGGCACTATAAAAGCACTTTATCAGATTAAGAACACCACTTTCCTATGATTTCTGTACAGGCTGTTAAGACCTACAGTGAAGGACAGAAACACACTGTCCAGTTGTTTCAAGACATTAGGTTCATTAAGTTACCAGCATGCAACCGCCTCATACATAATCATATAATTGTGTGTCTGTGCGATGTGACGCTTGTGCAGCCAAATTAATTTCTTCATTTCACTTTCTAATAATAGCGAGTGAAGGATAACCATTGTGAAAACGATTGGCTGAGCAGAGTTATTGCCCTCCACGGGGATTAAAGACACTAATACGTTAACAATGCAATGGGCGAAGCTTGTCAGTAAGCTAATCACAGTGACCACCAAAGGAAATTGGAGACCATGGTGCAATTGTGCTCAAATCTGTGCCATTGTTTGGAAAGAGGAGAAAACGACATTGACTGAACTCACATGGTTTACAAATCATGACAATGGGGGCAGCCTGGTGTGTGCTATTTAACTGTGGACTATGATATGCCTTGGACTCATATATTAACACTGCTAGAGCATACCATTTCTGTTCAGGGCTGTGTTATAGTTAATGCTGAGTGTGGGGACTAACTTTGTAGCAGACATTATAAATGAATGAATTTGTTTGCCTAACATTCTCACTATAATGCAGCAGTGGCTCAGGGGGCCACTGGCATTAGAGAACGCAGGTCTACCCCCTCCTCTTTGTAATGCCCTTAGATAAACCTCATACCCTTACTTCTACATCTGTTTAATTGATTGGGTGTGGTTTAATCAATTAAGCAGTGTTAGCCAATGTTGCTAGTCTAACCATTGAGGAACATAACCTAAAACAGACTTCAGGTTTTGGGTTATGTTCACAAAGGCATGATAAAAAGGCAACAGAAAGTTGTGCCCATTGATTGTTGAGGTCCTGTTAATCCATCGCTGTGCCATAAATAGCCCAAAGTCAAGCCTGTGGGTGAGGACAGCGAGGATGGGAGCTGCAGGAGCGAAGCTATTGATCCAAAAACCCCAGGACGTCCCGAGAGGACTACATCATGCTGACCAGAGCCTTACTGTTTGCCCTTCAGCAGGGGCACTGCAGCAGACACACAGGAGTTCTGCACCAGTCACTGTAGATGTGGGCCCAGATCACAGCAGGCTACTGTTGTATTGATCACGTTTTCTGCCGCACAACCATTGTCAGCAACTTTGATTTTCTCAGTGTGTGTCTTCAGGACTTTGTGTATTGGACTTGATTCCACAAATGTTTGACACATTTTGGACATGCTCAAAAAAGCACCATGTACAGTTACTGCTCTGTGAACTAAACTAATCCGCTTTTATGCAGATGTGATGTATTGTATAAGAGACATATAGTACGCATGTAAGATATTCATAGCACAAAGCTCGCCTAAGATCTCACAGCAGCATCATTCATCTTTGTCTGAGTGCAGTAAGAGCGTGTGTCCCAGTGGGTTCACGTGGAGACCCATACAGTTCTTGTTCTGTCAACTAATCATTATCTCGTAGTTCTTGATTGACGTCATTTTTTCCCGACCACCAAGTTAATGTAGTGAACTGTATTAATAAGGCAGGCACCACAATGACCACCGTCTGAGCCAGACAAAACCAGACACAGGTCAGAGGCACTACAAAGTTACTTTCACTTACCGTCACTATTACTTTTATGCACATAAACTCAAATTAAGCTTCTTCGAACAAACATGCATGTTTATAAATCCTCACACTGTATCACATTATATTGTGAATGTGACTGCAATATTAAAAAAGAGCTTATCTCTGTCCTGTGAGGATTTGCTCTATAAAAGTAATCATTGTGCAGGCATCCTGATCCATTTTAACCCTAAATAAATGTGGTGCAAAGCAACACATTTTCTAGTTTGATCATATATATATTTATTTATTTTTTATATATATTTTAGATTCCATTGTTTCACTTATCTGGTTGGGTGCTCAAGTCTACGATATTTCTGCTACAATAAACAATAGACTTTTCTTCGCAGGGTTAACACTCAAGTGACCAATTTTCCAATCCAGTTCAAGTCCCTCTCATACAGTATAGTCAATTCAGTATAAACCATATCCATAACAGAACAATAGAAGTTTGATTTTGCTCCAACATAGCATGTGCCCAACACCATCAAGTCTGTTCTCAATGTTAAAATTAAGTTCAAATGTATTTATGGCTAATATTTCTATAATACAAGCTTGTATATTTTACTGTGAAATATGTTATTACTGTATAGCATGTTATAAAAATGTAGCTTACTTAACCAAAACTATGTAACTATGAAAATAAACTAGTCATGGACTCTTTGAAGCGAGTCCAAGTCCAAGTCCTTAAACAGTCATGAAGCCACATTTACCACAGAAATCATAGTCTATTGTGAAAAAATACAACAATGTTCCTAAGTATAACCTTTAAATGATGTTTTCCATAGTAGACTATAAAACACCACTATAAACTGGTTTGCAATTGTATGGAAAAGAAGAGAGACAATACACTGTACTGTCATCGGCCAAAAATGTGGGTTGCAAAGACAATCCAACTTTCAGACATCAGATCTCCACCCTTTTGCATTTATCAGAAAATATACAGATTCAAGTGTTGTGAACAACATCTGCGAAAGCATTAATAGTCATCCAACTGGTTGTCAATGGACCTTTTGTTTTAAATCAGAAACTACTAAATGCCAATTTTGAAAGCACCTAGCGCTTACTGTTTTACAGATTATATCACTGGGCATGACAAACAGAAAAATGTTAGGTATGAGGTGGAATAGAACATCTCTTATCATCATCCATGACTCCACTTATGAGTTAGACTAGGCATCATGTTTTACCAGGCCATTCCAAACACACTAACCCCTTTAATACATTCAGGAAATAAATACCAACAATAAACGGATGAGGACATGGCAGCGCTAACAGAATACATAAGGATATACTCGACGTGCCACTTGATTTTACAGTAACCCTTTTGTGATTCTATAAATATGATGTGAAAATGGATGTAGATATTTAATAATTGAGCAGAGTGTGGCAGGTGGGCACAATGTCAGCACTGCTGACTCACGGCTTCTCCTGCTCCGGAATAATGACGCTCCAAAACAAACAGTCCACTCCAAGCAGAGGCCGGAGTTTATGCTGAGGCGGGATTCCTGAAGAAGGCTTCGGAAGCTTCTCGGGAAAATCCTGTTTAATATAAGAGTGGAACTGCTCATCCTACAACACAAATCATCCACGATGTCAAACACTCACACGTTGCTCTAGTTTCCTTCCTTCTTAAGTGAGGGGGAAGGGGAGCTGCAGCCCAGTGTCACGACAAGAAGGGCTTCACTCAAGAACTAGCAAAAAAAGATTCAAATTTCTTTATGGCCATATTCATGGTGTGGATGACAAAACAACATCCAGTCTTGGACAGCTGTGTGTTATTCATGCTCATTGTGTGATACAGCAAAAAGATCAGCCACTGCACTATTTTATGCATGTTTTATTTGATACTAAAGCTTATCCAACCCTATGTACATGACACACAAAAAGTGAAAAACAACATTTAGATTAGATAGATGAAATGTGTAGAGTTTACTTATAAGAATGTACAATATTCTTAACAGTTGAATAGTCAGTCCATAATTTTGAATGTACATGCATTGTAGTTACTGTTCAATGACTCTTCAGTGGTGTCTGACGTGAAGTGATCTGTGAAGAATAGAAAAGGTCACTCCTGAAGAACGACCCGCAGCGTGGTGCGGACAGAGGTTTGTTTAGCTTTCACTTGGTGTGTGAGATTGTATGAGAACAGTGATTTGGAAGGAAGCATGAATGACTCTTGAGTGAGCCTCAGAGTGTACGAGCTTGTGTGTGCTTGTGTGTGTGTGCTTGTGTGCTTGTGTGTGAGCTTGTGTGTGTGTGCTTGTGTACGAGCTTTTGTGTGTGTGCTTGTGTACGAGCTTGTGTGTGTTTGTGTACGAGCTTGTGTGTGCTTGTGTGTGTGCTTGTGTGTGTGCTTGTGTACGAGCTTGTGTGTGAGCTTGTGTGTGCTTGTGTACGAGCTTGTGTGTGATTATGCACGAGCTTGTGTGTGCTTATGTACGAGCTAGTGTGTGCTTGTGTATGAGGTTGTGTGTGCTTGTGTACGAGCTTGTGTGTGCTTGTGTACGAGCTTGTGTGTGTGCTTGTGTACGAGCTTGTGTTTGCTTGTGTACGAGCTTGTGTGTGTGCTTGTGTTCGAGCTTGTGCATGTGCTTGTGTACGAGCTTGTGTGTGATTATGCACGAGCTTGTGTGTGCTTATGTACGAGCTAGTGTGTGCTTGTGTATGAGCTTGTGTGTGCTTGTGTGTGTGTGTGTTTGTGTGCTTGTGTGTGTGCATTTGTGTACAAACTTGTGTGTGCGTGCTTGTGTGTGATCTCCAGCTGAGCAGCAGGATGCAGACAACCAGGAAGAGATAAGCACTGGTGAATGGAGAGAGCGCGGCATGAGTGTGTGTTCACTGTGTGTGGTTATACGAGCGTGTGTGTCTGCACAGGGAAGTCATTCCACAAAGGCCTGGAAGTGTGTGTTGTCCTGTCTACCAGTGCGGGACTTGGGGGAGATAAGCAGACAGCCAAATATTCCCCTTGTGTTTTCCCAGCAAAAACAGGAGATGGAATACCAACCACTCAGAGCCATACCACAGGGTCAGGCCTGGAATGGGTTGCGCTTCCACTTCTTACAAGAGATACACTTAGGGACACGCCACAACACTTACATTCTGATAACACAAGATTCTCACCACACAATCTTTTTCTATCCATCAACAGCAGCTTGTACTGGTATCTGAACAAGCCTACTAAATCACTTACATGTGCAAGTTATACCAATATTACTTCACACTTACATCCACAATCATGCTATTGTACTGTGCTTTTAGCAAATAAAGTGCCTGAGTAGTGCAGCTGGTTGTCTTGACAGAGTTGATATCATGTCACGTCCTACAGGACATCTTATTATGCAGCACTGTATCAGCGAGATACTGATCATCGCAGACCCTCTCATGCTCTTACCTACTTCTTAAAAAAGACAAACTTATTTTTTGCACAATAACCATTATAGACTCTTAACACATAAGCAAGAGTTTTGCCGATGTTATGGAATCACCTCCGTCCACATCCGCAGATCCTAGCTGTGAACGCGATAACTCAAAAAAAAACTAATTGCCGGATCTTTTTCAACTTTTCTAGACAGGTACATATCATGAAGACGCTGAACTGGATTGAGTTACGTCTATGATTATTGACAATTAAATAATTAACTAATTATTGCTCTGAAGCACTTTAATTGAGCCATTAATCCTGCTGAACATAAACAAAATTGCATGAATTTTTGCACATTGTGCGCTAGTGTATAGTTAATGTAATGTCAAATTACAGAAGTCAAATAAAGAATGCCTCTATAGCGCCCCCATGTTTATGACCCCTATGGGACCCTGGACACACTTACTTTGGCAGAGAGCAATGAAACTTGGTACAGTGATTCTCC
>JAVQKC010120611.1:0-12145 GCA_036025475.1 Philypnodon macrostomus
CAAGTTTCATTGCTCTCTGCCAAAGTAAGTGTGTCCAGGGTCCCATAGGGGTCATAAACATGGGGGCGCTATAGAGGCATTCTTTATTTGACCTCTGTAATTTGCTTATGTACATTAAGTATACAACTGCCCGGCTCAATGTGCCAAAATTCACACAATTTTGTTTATGTTCAGCAGGATTATGGGCTCAATAAAAGTGCATCAGAACATTAATTTGTGAATTATTTAATTGTCATTAATCGAGATGTACCAAACTCAATCCAGTTCTGCATCTTCATGATATGTACCTGTGTGCAACAGTTGAAAAAGATCCAGCAAAGACTTTTTGAGTGATTTCGTTCATTGTTTTGGCCCGTTATTAATTAATTAATATTGATCGTAGAAGTACCCAAATCTATACAGTTCGGCGTCTTTATGGAATGTACCTGTGTGCAAATGTTGAAACTGATCTGGCAATTAGTTTTTGAGTTATCGCGTTCACAGCTAGGATATGTGGACGCGGACGAACACCGACGTGATTCCATAATATCGTCGTTTCGCCAATATAATGAATGCTACATATTGGCTGAGGGCATTTTATTAGAGGTAAAATCAAAGCAGAAATTCAATGTTATTAGGAAAAAAAGGTTTAATGAGAACCATTTTTTGGTCTAAAGTTGTGAGTTGTTATGGTTGGCGAGATGAATGTTGATGTGAGTGTTTATTGTCTTTTGCAGATTAATAAAAACAGGTCAGGTGCATCATGAGCTGAAATTGAAAATGCCGGGTTATGTAAACTGTGAATATAAACACAAGGCTGGTTTGTGTCATTGAATGTATTTTTTAACACATTTTCCGAGCTAAACATATTACAGTCAGTGTGTTACTTTTGGCAAAATCGTCTGCTAGTGGCTGCTGCCGTCTTTCAACAGGAAGTCACATTAGAAACGGGTCAAGTGGGGTCAAAAGCCATGGTCAAGGTTAAGATGAAGGAACATGAGAAAAAAAAGTGTTAAAAATGTCCACACGTTTATGGCTTTTAACAAATTGTTTACCAAAATGTGAGGAAACATATTGTGAAAGTGGGAATGTCCTTTTGTTTTCCAGACATAGTATATCGTAAACATGTTTGATTGGGGGTTTTCGGTCTCTGACACAAATATAATTACATATCCAAGATTATTTAGCTCTCCGGACATTGCTTGATTAGTTACTGTTACCGTCGTTGCACGCCCACAGTCCAGAAATACCGTAACTAGACAGATTTAATGTTTTTGGGAAACTAACCTCATCTGTTTACAACTATGCCTTTCACGCTGCTCCCTCACAGGCTGTGACTTGGTTTTTTGGCTAAATCACATGTTGCAGACTTATAGAGCAGCAGAGAAATGGACCAAAACATCCAAGGCTTATAATAGCAACATAATAGCATCGGCCTGCCTTCAGTGTACCACATCAGGGTATTTCAAATGGCCATTTACAGTTATGGCTATTAATACTAGGCCATAAAAATTGAAATAAACACCTAGAAAATCCATTTTATCTTTATGCATAGTGGGTGTATTTTTGACAGGTGTCACAAAATGACACAAAAATACTGTCAGAGGTAATGATTATGATGAGAGAAAGAAAGAGAGCTAGTGATTCAACTCTGCAGACAGGAGAGCCCCGAATGGTAACCAGGGTAACGTCTACAGTCACACAATCAATACTTATTACAGTTCCCTTACAATTATGAAACTAAAATATACCAATTTTCTTACATACATGCATAATTATAACTATAAAGGCACATATGATTAGCACAGTGGGACATACATTTTTATTTAAAAAAAAATAAATTCTGGTTTAGTCATGGTTTTGTTCTTAATTGTTTAGAGCTGGTTAAGAATTAGTTAAGACCTTGTTTAGTCCTGGTTTATATAAATCCTAATTTTGTGTGTGATTTCCAGCAGTTTGGTGATCATTTCATAGTATCTTGGATGACAGTTTACACCATTCTCCTTTATGGCCATACACTCCACCTAAATATGACAATACCAAAAGTAATTAATAGAAATCAATTGATTAAATATATACAGTATCGGTTGTTCCTATAATATTTGTGTTTACCTGATCTCCACTTCTGTTCATGGGGCACCATTTGGTTTGATGTGTGAAGAGCATGTCTGCAGCAAGTACAACCCACAAGTCACTGCATATCATCCCCAGTTAGACACAAGCTCAACTAATGGAATCATGTTGGGTCTCACTTCTGCTTTAGTGATTAACTGTCTGTAAGACAGTAAAAGAACAATATAAGTTCATATAAAAGCAGCAACCATCAAGTTTAGTATTTATTCACCAATTTAAATAAAACAAACAATTTAAGTGCTAATTCCAGCTATATCTTTGGCAGTGTTGAGCAGCTTGTCCATAGGATTCATCAGATGTTGACTTTCTCTCATCTTGTTGAACTGGACATCTGGGACTTGATAAGTGTGCTCTATTGTCACCAGGTGGTCGTAACTGGTATTTCAACAACAAAGAAGAGCAAAAAATACAAACCAGATAAGTTCATTGATAATAAATAAATAAGTCACAAGAAGTGAAGGATATTTGACTTTGGGGTAAAATGCAATACAACGAATATATCACTATAAGTTGGTTCTACATAAATACCCTACTTTTTGTAATTTCACCCAAAACATTGTTCACTTTTCATGACTATAGATCATTATGCATTTAAATTGACATAGGAAGTGAAGGGGTGGAGTCTGGGCAATTTACTTGTTGTTGTACTGTAGCAGCCTGCACCTGACAGAGAAAAAAAATAATAGTTACTAAGTGATGCATAATTATTATTCTTTGGGCTATTTATTGTGAGTATCTCGTCTATCCCACCTGATCTCACAGCTTCCTCAATGACAGCCTGGTTCATCTCCAAAGTCTGTCACTATGGTCACCTATTGCCCTAGAGACAACAGCATGTTCACTATGGCAACTTGTCCAGACACATCCTGGAGGCAATTTGCATTGTATATAATGTCAGATAAAATAGTTACATTTTTGTTGTAAAATTTGCTCATTTGTATGCTTGATTACCTATTGTGAATTTTGTTGATCTTTTATAATTTTGTAAGCTTCCATATCAAGCCACTTCACTAACTTTATCTCTTCTCTTGTCACATTTGGAGTTTGCTTATAGAATACCAAACAGGGCGAGTCCGTACTATAGTCTAAGAGTAGCCCTCTGGACACAGTGGAGCCTGTTATTACTTCACATCCACATTCTCATTTTGACTCATCCATAAATAGATATGTGCCTCTTCAGATTGTCTGTTACTATGGCAACAGAGGAGGTGTCAAAGAGGGCCAAACAACAGTGGACAAGTTCATCCTCATCACCATCAAAAATCACTCGTCAAAGTCAAAATGTGAATGGTAACGATTACCTGGTAACCATGGTAACTAACAGTAGGTTGGACCGGAGCCATAGATTTATGTGAGTTATGACAACTCCATTAGTGACAATGGGCTAGTTTTTAAACAGCATTAAATTGGCTATATGTAAAGTTGGTAATCAGTCTGTAATTAATACTTTACTGTAGTCTGTCCCCTGGGATCTACAGCAGCATCAAATCAGAGTTTGTGGGTTACCACTTTGACCAATACTAGTCCAGTTTTTGAGTGGTGGGTTAGCCCACACAATCAGATAGATTGCTGTAGAGGCCAGGGGAGGGACTTAAGTAAAACTCGACTACTATAGGTCAAGTCTTTTTTTATGTTTTCATCATCTCATTTTAGGAAACCTCCAGACTATAGCTTTAGGCAGCAATACATTACTATGACTTCAAATTGATGTGTTATATTATTAATATAAAATATGTATTGATTCATATTTTTGATCCATGTTTACTTGGGTCAATAATTGCTTCCAGTTGTCTGTTTTATCTTCTGCCCTCTCCGGCGACAAGCTGTAGAGCAAAGGTTTACGGGAGAGTTTGAAACACAGAGGAACAAACATTATGTTGGATGTTTAACTGTAACTACTAAGCAACCCACACACAGACACCACACTACAGTACACACTAAGTACATTTTCCTTACCATTAGCTAGTCGTGAAGTTGATAAACCTGTGGACTTCATTTCTGAATAAAAACCTTAATTCCGCAGGACTAAGGCAGTGAATATCATGTGTCTGCTCCACTGCAAAACTCAGACCAACATACACTATAATAAATATATATATATATACATAATATCTCAACTGGATCCTGATAGGCTTGCGTAAACCTCTCAAATAAACTGGCTTGACAAGTTGGTTTAATTTGTCGTTTTTTTTTATTACAATAGTGCAACTATAGTTACAAACAGATAACACATCTTTCAAATGAATTCCACTGATGCTACAAGAAGATATACAGTAAATCTACAAACTAAACATTATTCTCACAACAAACAATAAAAGACCTGACAGTGCAGTAAATAATTAATATAAAATCTGTAGACTAGTCCAACTGCAGCAAAAGGAATCTCGAAAACCGTTATTGGATAATACTCTCTTTTTCAACGTGATTCATTTTATACCTGTGCTTCAACAACATAAGAGCTCTGGTTGTTTCTTCATGTTGTATTAGTTAATGAACCTTCATAAAAACTACAGTTTTAAAGTTAGTGATGAGTTTATGCCCCAGGGCCCAGAGTCACTTGCAGAATTCTGGAGATGATATCAGAGTGAGTTGGGTGAAACGTCAGCCCATCCACCTCCATCGCCAGGTTGCCAGTTTTACCACTTCTGATACCAAAGCGTACTAGTGTGGCCAAAAAAGATTCCTCCTAAAAAACAGATGAGCAATATTGGTTAGCACTTTGATCAGAATAGCTCACTACAGTTTAGCAGTAATAAAGCATTTAACTATAATTTAATGAATTAGCAGGTTTTAGATACTTCATTAACACAGATGTTACTTGATTTACATGTTACTAAATATTTGTGTCTACTGATCACTCAGTAGCATAATGTGAGAAAAAAAGACTACTGTATAATATTGACTTTCCTATGAAGGAGTTTAATAGATAGAGAATGCTCATTAATATTAGCACATTTTGGCCAATAAAATGCTAAATAAATTACACTAGCTACAACTGCTTACACACCAACATCATCAGCGTCATTGAAGGGTGGTGTTGAAAAAACAAAACACTTGGTTGCTCGTGTTAAGAGAGTAAGAGAAGGAGTTTGCTTCTGTTTACCTTGTCCACTGAAGGCAGGCTTGAGCTCCACTTTTGCAACTGTTCTTGAGGCACTTTTTGGTTAAGTCCGAGTCCCTTCTTTAAGTAACGCTGATGTGAAGGGCAGGTCTGCAACAAGTACAAGCCACAAGCCACTGCATATCCTCCCCAGTTAGACACACCTGCAAATGAGGGTTTTATGACTTCAGTTAGTGTTAACGTTTACATTTTTATCTCATCACCAATTACACTTGAATTATGTAATGTCTATAATCTATAATTCATATGTAAATGTCTAATACCACAAGTGATGGCATAATCTGCTGGAACATCACAGGCGATGAGATCCCCTTTGGGCATTAGGCTTTTCACCTTCTCTTTCATTTTACCCATCCCCAGCTCATTACCACCATCACCAATTCCTAATGAGATGAAATGTTTTGTAAGTTAAAATGTAACAAAAAGATTGCTATTTCTGTGGCAATGCATATTACCTACCTGTTGTCATAATACCAGGAATATCTTTAGCAGCAATAAAGAGGTTATCAATGGGATCTACCATATGTTTAAGGTTAACTCCTCTCATGTTGTAGTAATTTCCGTCTGTGGCTCGCCCAGTGCGCTCTATCGCCATCAAGTGGTCATACCTGATCATCGAAAAATAGTACAAAAACACTAGCCAACCTGCCAAATGTGTGTATTGATTAAATATTTTGGCTAGGAACATCACTAGCCACATTAATTGATCCATACAAACACTTGAAATACTTGCTGATGGATTTTCAGCTGTTTCTCCAAAAATTCAAAAATATTGTTGGGGGTGGGAGGGACTTCTGAATGACAGTGCACATGGAAACCAACAAAACTGGCTAGTGAAAATCATAATTGGCTTGTAAAATTTGAAGTGTGCTAGACAGAGTGGGCACTAAACAGAAACAACTATGCCCTGTTAATATCCTTAAAAAAATCTCTAAATGAATATGGTATTTTCAAAAGAACAACACAAAAAAGAGTGTATGTTTATTTTTGCTAACCTCCGCTTGTTGACATCTCCATCATGACACAGGAAGTGCAGGGCAGAGTCAAGGCCATTTTCCTCAAAAGTGACCAATGGTACCGCAGCAGACAGCACACCTGGCATAGAAATAAAACCACAGAAACACTTTAGAATAACTCACACTAACAAGCATTAGTTAAGCATTAGTAACCAGGCTATTAATCATTTACAAAGCATTACTTCAACATTAATAAACAATATTGAGTTATAAATACCATTAATGTTTATATCAATGCTAATTTGTGTAACATTAGTAATGCTTTCTAAATGATCAATTAACTAATGCTTAATAATTTGCAGTTTTGTGGATAATTCTAATTTCTCCATTGAAAATGTATTGTGGTCCTGCATTTTAGAACTTTCTGTTTCCAAACTTTGAAAGGGTCTATTCTAAAGTGTTACCAAAACCACCATTAGTCTCACCTGATCTCACAGCTTCATCAATAAGGGCCTGGTTCATCTTCAGGGCTCTCTTGTCTGTCACCATTGTCACCTGTTTCCCAAGAGACAACAGCATGTTCGCCATGGCAACGGCCCCAGGTGGACCATCTGTCTCATCAGGAGGGCTACATAGGTGAAAACAAAAAACAGCCTTATGAACAGTATAATTTGTATATTTAGTTGCAAGATGTCCATAGCAAATACCAGTTTCACATTTATGCTAATTTCTGCTTAACTATTTGCAACACTCCCAGCAATATGAATGCCAAGAGGGTTAGTTATTTAGCTGTTAATGGTAATTTATAGATTATAGTGCTTTTTAGGAACATTTTGTAAGTCCACACAAAAGTCAAATATGCCTAACGTTTTGTGACTAGTATATATAGAACCACAACAAAATATAGTAGGCTTACCTGTGCATGTAGTGTGTAGGAAAACCAGTTGTTATGGCAACAGAAGAGGCATGAGAGAGAGCCAGACATGACAACAGAAGTTCATCCTGAAGAATTATAGCACTTATCCCACGTTCACCTGGGGACAGAACATTTTAAGTCTAATCCAGGGGACTTATACAACAAATGTGGTAACAATGATGGCAACTTTTGGCAAGCCAAAGTTTGCTGGTGTGCAACATACAGCCATTAAGCCACATTTGAAATATATTTACTTACCTGGGTCTTCCCCAATAATTGCTTCCAGTTGTCTGATTTTAGCCACTGCCCTCTTTGATGCCAAGCTGTAGAGCAAAGGTTTATGGGACAGTTTGAAACACAGAGGAACCAGCTCAGGGTCATCACTCTGATGGGACCAGCCCATGGGGGAGGAAGAGGTGTTATCTGGGAGGTCAGTAACAAACATGCAACCTGGAGAGTGACTGAAGGCCAAAGGGGGCTCTGGAAATAAATCAATAAACCAAGTTAGGTTTGAACTAGAAACCAAAAACACCATGGCAATGCAAGACATGATAAATATAATCATAAAAGATAATAGTAATATTAGTACAACTGACCCATTGGCAATTTGATGTTATGGACACCCACCTTAACACCCGAACATTGTGTGATTTCTAAGGGTTTTGATCATGAGCAATTAAAAGGCCCCGCCCCCAAACCATGACAAACGTTGGAAGGGTCTATTTGACTTGTTTGATTTGTCTGGATGTGTGAAGAAACTAAAACTAGATTCTTATTTCAGTCTATAGGGGGCGCTATTGCAGTAACTGCATATTAATGTGTTCAGGGCCGGGGGGTAATTAGGTGTTTCAGGTTTGAGCCTAATCGGGCAAAGTATGTGCAAGTTAAAGTCAAATATACGTCACCATTTTGATCCAAAATGGCTGACTTCCTGTTTGTTGTAGGGTGGGGTCATACTAATATTTTATGTTGGGTACACTGTGGAGAATCACTGTATCAAGTTTCATTGCTCTCTGCCAAAGTAAGTGTGTCCAGAGGGGCCATAGGGGTCATAGGGGTCATAGGGGTCATAAACATGGGGGCACTATAGAGGCGTGATTCCATAATATCGTTGTTTCGCCGATATAAATAGTGCAGCAACAGAACATGTAATATGAAATACTTCTAAAGCTATAGCCTCTATTCAACCAGAATGACTCCTCCTTCATCACCTGCCTGCAGCTTTATCCTTTAGCCAATGTAATTGTACTTGTATAATGTATCCATCAGCCAATCAATGCTGAGATGCCAGAATTTTAAGTACGTTGTCCCTCCATCATTCAAGTGTTTTCCAGATTCAAGCCAAAGACCTGCTCCTCCACATCACAACATCAGCAGAACCATTTCACTCTCCTCCATCACCACCTCAGCAGCAGAACCATCTCACTCTCCTCCTTCATCACATCAGCAGAACCATCTCACTCTCCTCAATCACCACCTCAGCAGAAAGATCTCACTCTCCTCCATCACCACCTCAGCAGAACTATCTCACTCTCCTCAAGCACCACCTCAGCAGAACCATCTCACTCTCCTCCACCACCACCTCACTCCCCTCCATCACCACCTCACTCTCCTCCACCACCACCTCACTCTCCTCCATCACCATCTCACTCCCTTCCAATACCACCTCAGCAGAGCCATCTCACTCTCCTCAATCACCACCTCAGCAGAACCACCAATCAATATCTCACTCTGATTTGATATATTAATACCATATATGAATTACTTGAATAGGGAAATAGTTAAATTATAGTAAAACAAATGCTCTACTGACTTCATTCTAGTAATAGTCTACTAGTAATACACTTTTTATGTAACTGATAGCTGCAAAAAACAATGTCCTGGAAGGTCATCTGGGCCCAAATCTTTACATTTAAATGTAGATGAATTCAGTGGATGATTAGTATCTGACAGCACAGAAAAAGATTTGACAAATCTGTTTATACAAATGGAACTGGTGTAATGAGGTAATGTGAATCAGCTGTGACATTTCATTTACCATGTGAACAATATTGTAGAGAAAACACTGGAACTATGAGTCACAAATGTAGGAAGGAGGAAAACAGCACTCCCGCACTCCACGGGCGCTGAGACAGAGCAACACTAACAAAACAACAATACTGTAAGCAAACAAGAGCGCAGCAACACGATAACAGGAGAACTCAGCTTCCATCTAACCCCATGATGTAAAAAGTGCTTTGACCTTTAGGCTAGTTGACTTTTTGAGGCATTATGTGGTTTTCTCATTAACAGTCAAACAGTAGGCTTGAGCCTGTCCCAGCAACTGTGCGCCTTAGGTGGGGATACACTTGACAATGACCAGTTATTCACAGGGCTGATACATATGCTAGTCACAAAAAGTTAGGGTTAATGGACTTTTGGATTAAAATGATGACAAATTAAAAATGTTCAGGGCACTGTAATATTACGGCATTACGTGGACATAGATGTTTCTCTTGAACCCGGTGATAGTAATGTATAGGTTGGTAATGTATAGTCTTGTATTAATTCACTCCTCAGTCATACTCGGTGGTGGAAGCGTGCCTGCCATTCTGCGTTTATGCTCCCTCCTGATCACACAGTCGCATGGGCAAATTGGACTTGTGTCTTGCCCCAGTATTCTGTATTCTCCCCAGAAGTCAAATATCCCTAACTATTTGTGACTAGTATATATTCATTCTCACTCACTTTTTAGGGCACAATTTTTAATTTCCTACACATGCATTGCTCAGATTTTGTAGTCAGCTGGCTGTCAATGCTGAGAGGCCAAACCACTAACCACCACATACGATGCATATAATTCTGTACATAAATTGTAACTAGCACTCACCGTCTTCCCGACACTCTTCTGGGGGCTTGGCTTTCTTGGCCAGTCTTGGATCCAGCCATGAGGTTGTTTTGGTGTTGTGACTAAAAAGAAGAAAAAGTGAGGTCAACAAGTGGTCAGATCAAGTTAAAGACAAGTGCACAGTAACGCTAATGACCTGACGGACTGCAACAAGGGGATCCTGAGGTATACTAAATGGCTATTAATCCACTAATTAGCCAACAGCGCTAATTACACTGGTGATAGGAAAGGGCATCAGTGTGTGTGTGCATCACTCTGGGTGGACTGTATATATCTAGTGTGATTAGCAGCATTAAGTCGCATCAATTATTCAGTATAGGAGACAGTGGTCTAAAATATATAGAGCCAGGGAGACATAAAGCTTTTAAAAGGAGATGCAGTAATAATTCTGATTGTTTATTATTTTAAAGGGAACAATGAATAAGGACCCAAGAACGGTGCTGAAAAATGCATTTGTGGAATGACAAAGAAAAAAGCTGAAAACAGTTAGCTCTAGGGGTGGGGGAAATATGGTAAAATATAATATTACGATTTTATTAGGCAAAGATTATGATTTTGATTTTATTTGTATCACACAAAAGACTACTGCTATTAGTGTCATCATAAAACCCTTTTTACTGCAAATCCAATATCCAATCCAATGTTCATCATAAACTATTTATTTTCCCTTTTTTTAAATAATATGAACACTGGCATTGTTACAGTAAAAATGTTGGTCACAATTCAATGATAAACTTCATAACCCCATCCCTCACATCCCTGTGATCAAATATGTGAATACATTACACATGTATGGCCTCAAATTAAAAACTGTTTATGGCCTATTGAGTGAATAAAATCTAATTTATTTGAGAACCATAGTATTCTGTTTGTTATTTAGCTTTTAAATACAGCTGGTAAAATTGCTTTTGTGCATTGAAAACAACCAATAGATTACCAATAGGGTAACAATCCAATCCAAAAAACATGCCATGTCCATGAATTATGCTAATAAGTGAACTGACAGGAAAAATATTGAACACATAAAGAGAGGGAAGCACAAAAAGGCCATGGCACCAGCTGAAATGTATCAAACCTGCCCTTCATCGGTGCAATTTAATATCAGCTGGTTCAAGCAGTTTTAAATTTTTCCACTCTGGGACCCAGTTTAAAAAATTATAATTTTTGGGCTCCCAAAACTCCGGCTCCATGTGGAAGCAACATTTAAACAATAAAATACCTTAGTGGATACGCCTAAACTCGTCTTGATTTAAAACTTGTCCTGTAGATTACTAAATGTAAATATATATTTTAGCATAAGGTTTTTCATAGGGAAATTAGGCATTTGGTGTGTAAAAATGACAAAAATTGCATACTTTTTCCAGGATAAAAAAAATAAAAAATAAAAATATATATATATATATATATATATATATATAATGATAGAGCCAGAAATTTGAATATCTTATCGTTTCTGGGGTCAAAGAATGCAATAAAAACACCTAGTAATTAGATATCACCAAATCCTTCTGTAAAAAGATTTAAAATACTGTCTGTAGTACAAGACTGGAAAATGTGGTCCCTGTAGGTGTTACTTTCGCAGAAATTGCCTCAGACTGTGAAAAAAACGCATTTTAAGAAAATGTCCTTTGAAATTAGGCCTGTGCTGTCGTCCCCGACAGCAAGTTGTATATCAGTGAAACAGCCCCATACGTCTACCCCATACGTCTACATCTACCCCATACGTCTACCCCATACGTCTGCCCCATACGTCTGCCCCATACGTCTGCCCCATACGTCTGCGCCATACGTCTGCTACAACTGGCACCAACGGGCACCTTAATCAGACATTGTGTAATTTCTAAGGGTTTTTATATTGTTAACGAGCAATTAAGAGGCCCCGCCCCCAAACCATGACAAACATGGGAAGGGGCTATTTGACTTTTTTGTTTTGACTGGATGTTTGTGAAGAATATTTTTGGCAAACTTAGAAAATTCTCTAAAACTACATTCTTCTTTCAGTCTGTAGGGGGCGCTATAGAGGTAACTGCCATCATATTAGTCAGATGTGTTCAGGGCCGGGGGGTAAGTAGGTATTTCAGGTTTGAGCCTAATCGGGCAAATTATGTGCAAGTTAGAGGCTGTCAAATATACCTGACCTCCCAAATTCAATT
>JAVQKC010120613.1:0-13390 GCA_036025475.1 Philypnodon macrostomus
CGACGTATGGGGCAGACATACGGGGCAGACGTACGGGGCAGACGTACGGGGCAGACGTATGGGGTCGTTTTCGCCGATATACACTTTGCTGTCGGGACGACAGCACAGGCCTTGTTGTATTTTTGTTGGGGGTTTTTTTTCAATCTTTTTAGGCTTTGTTGATAGGACAGTAGTGCGTCAGGAAATCAGGGAGAGAGTGACATCGGGCAAACTGTCGCGAGCCGGATTCAAACTCACAATGCCAGGGTGAGCATTTCAAGCTCTGAATATGGGCCTCACGCGCTAACGACTGAGCTAAACCATGGCCTGGATGTCAGTGCCCTATAAATGCTGGTCACAAAGGTCTAGTATGACTTTGTTTCTAGTGAAGGTGTAAGGTGCCGTAAGGTCAGCATAGGTCATTTTCTATATCCGAATAAGGACCACAGGGAATGCTTTCGTCGCTGGTCCAATGAGTGTCTGCTTTCAAAAAGGTGGAGCTAAAAACTACAACAAAATTATGCAATAATTAATCACACAAATGGTTCTTGTTCTGTATTTTCATTACATCAGACAGCCAGTACTGGAAATGCAATAAAATATAACTGATGTAAACTTTCAAACTTTCATTGATCCGTCCATACCTTTATATATTTCAATCCACCTGTTCCAGTTGAAATTTTTTATGGATATCAGATCAAATCACATGCTGCGGGCCACAAACAGCTGTTGCTAAAAAGCACTGGCTCTATTTTGTAGACCAGTGCAAAAATTCATTATTCCTCTTCCAAAACATCGTCATAAAACTAGACTACATAATTGTTTTTTTGTCTTGTGTTTCTTTGTTTCAGCATATGTTTTAAATCACATTTTGGAAAGAAGGCCATGTATTGTATAACCTTTACAACTCAATTAACGCAGGAAACCGGTGCCTTTTAGACAGAAAAACACAACTCCTACTCACAGCTCTTCAAGGAACTTAATGGATTGACGTCATGTAAGTATGTGATAAAACAGAACATGCAACCCACATATACTGAACATTATACTCTTTGGACTGTGGGCTTGATCCACATAGCTGTGCCATACTTGAATGGGCCTAAACCTACATTCTAATTGCGTTCCATCATTTCAGTAAGACCTAATGGAACAAAACAATAAATATTGAGCTGGGTTGTATTCAACTCTTCTCATTGTTTAAAACCCATCTTGTTTTCATTTAATCCAGTTTTTAATAAGAATTCGAGCTCTATTATATGTTGTATGTTGTATTTATTATTGAATTTTTTACTATCTTTATAAAAAATTTGATTGTCCTGTATGAGACTTGTACATGACTTCGGTCAGCCATGGTCAATTTAACTTGGCTTGACTGGATAGTATTCATCTTTAGTTCCTCTCCAAACTGCATAATCACAACTTTGACAGCTGAATGCAGAGGTGGGTAGTAATTAGTTACTTTTACTCATTTTAGTTACATTTACTTTACAAAAAAATAAATAAAACAAATGCTATAAGTAATATTAATGCACCACATTGAGTTATTATTTTAACAGCCCTCTTACTTGAGAAAAATGATTGGCTACTATACCCACCTCTGGCTGAAAGTCTTAATGGGCATTTATAGCCAGTATTTTGTATGTGCACAAATACACAATTACCTCATTTAGTGTACTTTCCTTTCCTATTCAGTCATTTGACCATTAAATATAATTCTGTTTAATGAAACCTATTGGAACAGTCCACGTGAGGCTTTATGTGCACTGTTTATAAGAACTATATTCAGCTTTCTATTCTATTCTGTAGGCAGAACAAAAATCTAATGTTTTGACTGTATTCATCTTATTTGTAATTTAGTTATAACCAGCATGTGCTGTGGCATGTCCAAAGATCATTTCTGTGATATGATGACTGATTATTATTGGCTACCTCTTTCCTGTTCACAGTGGGGCATATATCAGGTCATCTCACTGAGGAGGGAGGACTGTCAATGAGGATAATTACTCAGGAAGCACTTCATGATAGACCATCAGGATCACCGCAGGGCCTGTGCAAAGTTAGAGTGTACATGAGAATGTACATGACATGCTATTGTCTGTAACACATCTTTATTTAGGTCTGTCAACGATGCACTTTCAATTATAACAAGAGTACAAAACACAAGACAAATGGAGTTAGTTACACGCTCTAATTTTTGTTCGGTTGCAGGTGACATCACAACATTCTATAGCTGTATTTGTGGATTTTTGGAGGGATATTTCTTAAAAATCCCATATAGACCCTTTAAAAAGTTTGTCATATGGAATGTTGAATATTTCGGAATGGAGGCAACTGGAGCAAAAGTGTGTTTGTGGTGAGGGATAGAATAATTCTGAGCACATAACGTGAAAAACAATTGTGTTTTTCAACATTTCTGTAAGGACTTCAAGAATTTTGCCACTAGCCAAAATGCAAACTGTTATGAATGTATACTTAAAACAAACATACAATGTGGATTACCTTCACTAATGTTTCCTAACCAGGCTCTGACATTACCCACATGTAGCAGAGTTGTTGTCATTTGCCCAAACTCTTAATTTCTCCATTGAAAATGTATTATGGTCTTGCCTCCAGTTGCCTCCATTCTGGAATTTAAAACCTTCTGTTTACAAACGTTGAAAGAGTCTATAGTTGATACAGAATTGTGGCCCCTGCCCCCATCTGAGGGTATGACTTTATATTTTACAAGAAAATAACTTTAATTGTACATGAGCCGTTTACTGCTGTCAACCCAGTGTCTGTTAGCATGATGCTGTGGTGTATTTTAGCATCTGCAGTTACAAAACATGCTAACATTTATGTTGTTGCTAATTCCTGCTAACTGCTACATTGAGCTGTTAACATTATATATTTGTATATTTCCAAGTTATCAACTAGAACACTTCAACTCCATTGTTAGTGCGTTGTTCTAAACTTCCACACGCCAAAGCTGTAGCCCTGAAGCTCATTGGACATGCTAACGTTAGAAGCGATCATCACAGACACTCTTCAAACAGGCCTTGCTATCTGCTGTCTGGAGGAGATTAATAAATTAATGCTAATTGATTTAGTACGGGGCGTGTGAGCTGCCACGTCGACTTCGGCGAGATAAAACTCAGCGTGGTAGTGGCGGTAATTAGCCCACTTGATTTGTTTAAGTGTATGAGCGCAGATCACATGACTCTCATCCAAGCTCTGTCACTACACAAGTCTTACCAAATCAACTTTAGTGGACTCAAGGGAGCTTTAGCCAAACTGATAGCTTGTCTGAACTACTGTGCTTTGCCAAAGGGCATCTTCTTTTAGCATTAGCATTAGCATCACTTTAATACCAGTTCCCAAGCTACTGTTGTTTCTTGGTACATCTGCATGCACTCCCACACATTTTAAATAATGGTTGAGTGCATTTGCGTTTCATATAATGCTAATGCTGACACGCTGGTTAATGTCTATTTCTGTTGTATGCGCTCACAACAACCTCCAGATTTGCCTTGATCAATAAACTACCAAGAGACTACAAACAATTTAGTAAGGGTTAAACTTCATGACCAGTGTTATTCTGTTTTACAGGTCTAATTTGGAGCTTACAAATGCTATAACAAGAAAAAGCATAGGAGTGAGTGAATAGTGAATAATCTTACACC
This sequence comes from Philypnodon macrostomus, assembly GCA_036025475.1. Taxonomy (NCBI): domain Eukaryota; kingdom Metazoa; phylum Chordata; class Actinopteri; order Gobiiformes; family Eleotridae; genus Philypnodon; species Philypnodon macrostomus. The sequence continues at coordinate 3,642 of JAVQKC010120613.1, forward strand.
TAACTGCAGTAGTGACAGACATGACGCTAAACCTCTGTATGTGCTCCAAAATAAACAGTGTTTCTTAAAATGTGGATTTCTTTCACCTTTAATGGAGCAGGATATTGCTATTCTATCTAAAGGTTTTAGTAATAAGAGAAATCTAAGCAGCAACAATAGCCTCCAGTTTCATCTCACATGCAATAGACCCTTTAAAATGTTTGTCATTTGGAATGTTCCAGAATGGAGGCGACTGGAGGCAAATGAGTTAACTTAATAAAACAGAGGATTTCTGGTCAGGGATAGAAGAATTCTGAGCATACAATATTATAAAAAAACATATTGTGGCCTTCAACATTTCTGTAAGGACTTGTCCAGTAAAACCTAAAATCAAATACACATACAATGTGAGGTGCATTCACTAATGTTTCCTAACCAGGCTCTGACATCACCTACATGTAGCAGAGTGGTTGGCATTTGTCAGAACAATCTTGATTTGCAATATTTTGTAGCTAATTCTAATTTCTCTATTAAAAATGTATTGCCTCCAGGTGCTTCCATTCTGGATTTTAGAACTTTCTGTTTACAAACTTTGACAGAGTCTATAGCTTTAAGACTTTTATACAACCCATATCTTCAATGTAGCATGTGTATTTACTACAATCTGCACAGCAACAACTGAGGTGCTCCAAACAAGGTCTGTTCTGTAGAATAGAAAACATTCATTAGATGAACCTCAATTTTGTTTTAAACATGGTAAAGAATTGAATCACAACTATTTGTTTTTGTTTTTTAATCATATTTTGTATATTTTACAAACATAATATCTGGCAGTTCATTACATTATGTTTATGATTTTGAGAAAGACTTATTTGTGAGATACAGTTGAAGTATTCACTGCTCCAATTATTAAATTAACTGTATTTCATTAAAAAAATGATTATTGTGATATTATTGTGTATTGTATTGTGTATTGAATTGTGAGGATCCCTGAGGTCCCAGCCCTATTAAACAACCCTTTTTTAAAGTAAACTGAGGAAGAGCATAAAGACCTTGTGTTTTGAATTGTAATTCTGCAAAATATATAAAAATGTTTCATAAAAGATTTGTTCTATTGTTGCTAAAGCAGCTATTATGCCAAACCATAATTCTGTTGGACTAACCTCTTTCACACAGCCTGTTACATTTATAATCTATACCTCTATTACTTACACTATAACTATAAAAAAATCACATTGTACATTTTGCAATGTATGCCACACTTACATATACTGTAGATGCCAGTAAGCTGAAGGTCATCTATTGCCTTAACAAGAACTTTAAACATTTCCAGTTTCTGTGGTTACCAGTATATGTCTAAATAACCCACACCTCCAAATGCTCTTTACGCCTGACTCTCAGGAAGCTGTCACGACTTCTCATCCATTTCTTATGTCATTCTAAAGTTAAATATGTCTTCTATCTGTCTCTATCAGATAGACCTTTTTATAAAAGTGCAGAGGATAAATAAATGTACTTCCTGCGTAATATAACCATGTGTGGGACTACCCTTCACCTACTTGTCTGTCTGTTGCTCACACCACAGCCACGTGCTAAGACCCAATGACGGCTGATTCAAATGCAATACGTCGGGAGCATTCAGATCCAGATAAATCCGCTGACTTAATGTAGGTACGTCTGAAAGGTAGCGCAGTTCTCATGATTTAAGGCCCTCTTTGAGCTGTCACCTCTTGACCTCGGGGTAAGAGGCAGAGAGTCGTCCGCGGATTTAATGCCAAAGCTTCCGTCTCGCTGTGAACTTTCATTCTCACACTAGAGCGGCGTGCCTGATTAAGTCAGCAGAGGATATAGTCTATATGTGCTCCAGCAGTTCATCAAAACCACTCTCTTGTTTCCTTGACGGTTGGCGTAATTGCGCAGTAGCTCCGATTACACACCTGAGCCTGCAAAGGTAGTACATTTACAAATAAAGCTGTGTATCCATGTGAAGCCCGCTGACAAAAACATCCACAATAAAGCATCAAAGCACAAGCAAGTGTAATTTGAAGCAATTTTGTACTTTGTCAAGCTATATGTCGGTAATAGCAAAAACACAATGTGCTAAAACATGCCCAGGCAATTAACCTTCTATAGACAATCTCTGCGATTAACAGCTATCAGCTGCAAAGCATTGTCCAATAGATGTGATGAAAAGCTTGGTATTCTACACAGTTATAGCAACTGAATCACTAAGAAAATGCATCAAATTCCATCCAGCCAAAGAACAACCCCGAGATGAAAAATCCAACATGGCAGCTTCCTATTTTACAAGAAAATTCAAATAAAACTCGTATAATATTCAATGAACGTGGGTCTTTTAGTCTGCACTTCCAGCTGTACAGTGAGGATCTAACTCTTTGACCATCATTCATTTTGTGTGTTTGCAAACTCCACTCTGTCCACTCTCTCAAAGAACAAGGAAGAATATTTCTGATAAGTGCCTCATTTCTGAGAGCTGTCAAGCACCTCTTTGACATCACTTTGTCCACTACGATGCTTCTCTCCATCTCCTACAGTGGTGAGTATTCTGTTACATGTCCAGACCTCATGTTTATTGATGGAAACGGACCTCTCTGACCACTTGGAATGTTGTCAAAGCTAAGGCCCACTGTGGAAATAATGCATTTTCTTCTCAAGTGTTTTCATTTTCTCCATCTGAAGTGGTTGACTGGTCATGTAACATTCTTATTTTGCCTGAGGGAGAAAGCCACGGAAGTTAGCCCTTCGCTAAACCCATATGCTGCCATTTTTGGAGCTCATGAGCTTTTAATGAAGGTGCGTTTGAGGACCCTGGATTCCCTCAAAGCTGCAGATCTGTGATAGTGTTATAAATTGCAGACATCACACAGTCAAACTAAACTAAGATGATGAAATAAAATGCCTGCTAATCACTTCAGTATATCTGCTTAGACCAGTTCTATGTGGACATCTCTACATTGGCTGAGTTTCAAATCTTGTAGTTGGACGTACCTAAGTAAACAAAACTGAATTCATTCTGACTTGAATGTTTGTAAAAAGCACAGAAATTAAAACTTTAGTTGATTTTCACTGGCTTTATTCATGAATGACAGTGTCCCTGCAAGGCTACTGTAGTTGTAGCTGTAGCTCCCACTGCAGTGTCTTGTAAATGTATGAGATTCCTACTACTATCATAATAAATAATAATAATGCATCGGTTTTATAAAGTGCTTTTCTCAACACTCAAATAACCTTTACAATTCCATTATTCATTCACTCCGCAGTCTCACCCGGTGGCTACTTGTGTAAGCCCTGGGGCACACTGACAGAGGCGTGGTGCCTCCGACCACCACCAAACACCAATCACACAACCACATTCGTTCATAGGCAATGTGGGTTAAGTGTCTTGCCCAGGGATACAACAACAGTTAACGCTTGGGCGAGGATTCGAACCGGCGACCCTCTGGTTGCAGGGCAATCGCCTACACGCTGCGTCTCTGCCCCCCCTCAAACCATGACGTAATCATATAATATAATCATTACAGAATACAATTTAAGATACAAATCACTTCACGGGAGACCTCTAGCAAGTCACATATAATCCGCATGTTTGTTCTTAAAGCTATCAAGGTAACTAATGTGAAAAATGTTATGCCATAATATTCCCTTCCTTTAAGTGCCCATTTATGCTCGTCTAGAGAAAATGTCCATCTCTTGACTTGTGAACATATGACGATTGCATAAGCCCTGATTTGCATTAGCTGCTTGGATGCACTCCTTTCAGCCAGCGCCATTCAACAAAACCACTTACAATGGCTACAAACAGATTCAAAATGGACTGTGTTGCAACTGGATCCATCTGTTGTGTCTAGTAAATCATCTGAATGTCTTTTTTCCACAGTAAAGGTTTGAGACACTAGAATACCCTTGACGAGGCTGTAATGTTTTGTAATATAAAAATCTGAGGGTGAAGGATTGGAGAATTGGGCTATACTCTTGTGGCCGTGATACATTCCATTACTAGAAAAATGAAGAGCAGAATACTTATTGAATCCCACACCTGCAAATTATTTGATCACACAAGTCCAGCCACAAACGCTATTAAAACTTAAAACTGGGATCCTCTGGACTCAGAACAAAGGCAGTCGATGATAAATTATTCACATCAAACTTCCCTACCCCCATCACTGTTTTGTTCCGATGGTCCAAACTCGTCCAGCTCCGCCTCTCTGGTTTGGAAATTGAGGTAGAAAAGACTTGAGATGCCTGAAATCACCTCGGTAAGTCATGAGGCGCACATGTTCGACGCCTAGACACGTTAAAAAACAAATGGGGAAATCAAAGGGAAGCGGGCTGAGATATCCTGACATCCAGTCCGCAAATTTCATCATGTGCCCCAAATGAGAAAAGGCCTGCTTCCTACAGTTCCCATAACTTCATAGCCTAGTTTGCTATTTTATGTTTTGCAAGAAGGTTATCAGACTAGGCACCAATATCTTACAAGAGCCAAAGATAAAGTCGGTGATATTACTTTTCTGATACCACTTCTTTATATGAATGTGAATGGGACAGATAACTCTTCACCTGATGGGCCACCACTTATTATTACCTTTATTATGTATTTGTAGAGAGTCTATGCTGAGAAAGACAGTTCAAAATAAAAGTCTTATTTATCCCAGAGGACTGAATTACAACCACTTTGTAATGACTGAACTGTCCTGACTTTAGCATCTTTAGCAACGTTAGCAACACGACAACATTTGCACATCACTCATGTATGTTGTGGTAACAGGCTTTGGGTGTTTCGCAATCCTGTGCTCCACCATTCTACTGTAGCTTGTCTATAGTTTATATAATGTAATATTTTCCCTTTGTGTTGGTAGGGGTGAACAAGGATATCTGTATAATAATAATAATAATAATAATAATAATAATAATAATAATAATGCATTAGTTTTATATAGCGCTTTTCTCAACACTCAAAGACGCTTTACATTACATTATTCGTTCACTCCAGTCACACCCGGTGGTGGTAAGCTACTTGTGTAGCCACAGCTGCCCTGGGGCACACTGACAGAAGCGTGGCTGCAAGTTTGCGCTTACGGCCCCTCTGACCACCACCAAACACCAATCACACAACCACATTCATTCATAGTTAATGTGGGTTAAGTGTCTGGCCCAGGGACACAACAACAGTGTGCTCTCAGATGGGGACTCAAACTACCGACCCTCTGGTTGAAGGATGAGCGCCTACCCCACTGCGCCACTAGAAATATATGCAGGAAATCCTGTGACTCTTAAAACCTAAGTCTGTGCCCTCTGTTTGGGCCGTTGCACAGCGCTCACTCAGGCCAACACATGTACTGCTCCGTTGGCCTCAAGCTTCCTAGAGACGGACCTAACTATAACAGAATCAACGCAGAGTATAAATTAACCTTTAGAATCATTTAAATTGAATTTAATTGACAGGGATACTGAAAACATCTGTATCTAGCAGCTCTCTTGATTGTTTTTATATGTTGTGAAATAATCTGTCATTTTAGCTTTAGAAATTGTGATTTTGGATTGTATATTTCTGAATTTACAGTTCAATTGTGTTAAAAAATTGTGTTTTTGGTTGAATGTTGACTGTAACTAACATGTAACTGAAATAAATAAGACTTTTCCTGGTTATATAGAAGTTTTTTTTAAATGTAATAATGATAGAGTTGTGGTTGGCATGTTGAATCAAGTGACTCAGAAGTAGTCTTTGATACGCTCAAGGCTGCTCCATTGTTGAGTGTGACATTGACCGAGGTTAGTTTCTGAATCGTCTCTCTGTCAAAACTTTAACCTTTATTTCAATAAAAACAAACTCTTGTTTAAAACGCTGACCAGGGGCATTTCAGCAAGCATAAAAGCATTATGAAATACAAAAAAAGAAGACGAATGCTTTGCCAGAGTTGACCCAACAAATGGTTCATTTTTATAGCTTTTTCATTTGGAGTTACAGTAAGGACATCTACCGAGATACAAATGAATCTCCATCCGATAAAACCTTGGCACGGCCTCCAGCGCTTCAATCCTATTCCCCCCATTTTCTATCTTTTTCCAGTATTGGGTTTGCAATTTCTGCCCAATAGTAACAGTGGGGAGATATTGCCATTTTCAGAAAAGCCTATTATTGATCTATGAGCCACCAGCCTTTTGTCGCTTGACTTTTATTGGATGGTTAAAGCTAGAGGAACCGAGGGAAAACAGGACAGGAAGGAACAGAGATAAAGGTTTGGCTGTGGCTCAGTTGGTAGAGTGCGTTGCCCAATTACTTGAAGGTTGCCTGTTCTGTTACCGCTTCAACCTGACTGGTATGTCCTTGGGCAAGACACTTGCCCATGTAGAAATCAATCACACTTTATGTGTATAGCAATGATCAAAGTTACAGGAGTAAAAGACACAACCCAAATCAGTAAAACCATAGATAAAATATTAATAAATGCAAATTCAAATAAAATACCAAGACAAATACAATTTTGCAGTCTCAGGTGTTAAAAGCCAAGTGAAATAAATGAGCCTTAAGCCTAGACTTAAAAAAATTATTGATAGTGTTATTCAGGAAGTAAGTCTTTCCACAATTTAGGACCGGCCACAGCAAATGCATGATCACACCAGTGTTTAATTGTGGTCAAAGGAACCTCTAAAAACAGTTGAGCAGACGATCGGTGAACAGTCTCACACAAATACTCAGGTGCCAGACCAACAAAAGTGAAATGTTTAAAATCAACTCTAAAACATACAGGTAGCCAATGGAGTGACTGGAGAACAGGGGTTATGTGATTGAGGCAAGGAGTGTTGGTAAGGTTGGAGTTGGAGGCGGGAGAGTGAGGTTTGACTGATACCGAGTTAAAGTGCATGGATTGCCTGTTCCAGGTCATGCTGAGTTAAATTGACGTGTGGCAGTGGATGGAAAAAGAGTAGGCACAATTGAGCTGCCACATCTCTGTCAGTCTGTCCCAAGGCAGCTGTGGCCACATAGCAATGGCATTTATTGATTTTATTGCTTTCTGTATAAGTTTCAGTTTGTCAGCATGGCTGTATGGAGGTGATAGCTTCATAAAGTAGGCAGAATGTATGAAATGTATGAAAACCATGCCATTATTTTTCTTTACCAAATGCTTCCCACTCACCCTCTTATATAAACTGGCCACTCAGAGACAAACCAACACAAAAGGGGAAATCACAAACAAAGACTGCATACTTTAAGACCCACATAAAAGACAAAAATAACGATAAGGGTTACATTTCAAGAAACAATTTCAGGGTTCTGGAACACTTGGAAAATGATTGACTCTTTTACCAGTCATGGAAGACACATGGAAAATTACAAAAAGTGTCAAATGTTCTTGAACATGCTTTATGTTAAATACATTTTCCTTCCTCTGCTACTCATTATTACCAAAAGACAACATAAATGTGTATCTCTGTTGTTCACTGAGGCCAATGTACTCAGTATTTAGTCTCTCCTCCGCTCCCTCACATGTTAAACTGCTTTTAGACTAGAGTGGGCATGTTGTTGTATTTCTTTCACAAACATCTGCATTTGGAAAAAAATTGCCTATGTGACCCTTTCAGAACATCCCATTAGCAATGTGGCTAGGCATGTTATCTTATCTATCTTGATAGATCCATACTTATATCTAAATTGTGATTGTGTCCCAAGTACCACCTTGGACTAATTCACATCTAAACCAAGACTAAATTTGGCCTTAATCAAGTGTAATCTAGGACTATCATATATAATGATGCTTTATTTTATAATGTGTTTTAAAGGATTCAAATATATCTTCAATATTCCACATATGTACTAAACGTAATGGATGAAGGGTAACTCCAATACAAATTAAAATAAAGATATAAAGAAGAAAAAAGAAACAAATATTATTTAGCGTTTAGCTCAAAACAAATAACCCTTGGTACACACACTAATGCGTATGTTTTATTTTCGGGGACACGTTCTAGAACACAAAAAGGCCGGTTGTTAGTTGTACAGGTTTGCTAAACCTGTATAATAAAAAGCACAACTGAATTTCTTGCCACGTCCTTCTACAGAGAGACCAAACAGTGAGACTCTCGACATTGATTGAATAAGCTGTCGAACTTATGCTTGAACTCTTCTTTTATTTTGCAGTGGTTTTTTTGTCATGAATGATTCAGCCTTTTTTGCCGATAGATTTATCAAGTGACTGTGAGAGGAGTGTGGAGAGGAGGAGGGGAGCAGATCAAGTGCTTTGGTCTAATGAGCTCTGTCAACTGCATTCTGCCTACAAACAAATCCGGTTGACGGATGTTGACAGCGGCGCGATGCTAGCAGAGGTTTTTCAGGAGAACTAGCCACCTGTCTTGGCCTATTTTCACAGCTGGTTCAAATATGTCTGCTTTATTTCTCTGGTTTGAACAAGATTGGGGGCATCACAGGAAAGGGCATTCGTCTTTAAGTTACTCCACTGTGCAGGCCCATAGCTAGCCCTTAAAATAATAACATTAGCACTAGCCAACTAGGCAAATGCATATACATTTTTAATTGTGGCTAATGAGAGATTCACCAGCATTTAGCCACTTTGTCCAGTTGGATTTCAGATATACATTTTAACTTATTAAGTCTGACTTTATCCAGCTATGCTTAAAATGTCAAACCCATTTATAACTCATCAATTCATAATAATGACAAAATGAACTATAAACAAGGATAATGTTGCATGTATCTAAGTGACTCTGAGTTTGTTTTGTGTTTATGTTATATCACTGGATAAACTGAGTCGTGCAGCTGAGAACCACACTAATAAATTGTGTATTTGTGAACTCACTAGATCAGGTCTGAAATGAGTATTCTTACTGATTCAAAATTGTTGGATACACATGTAGGTTTAGGTTTTACAGTTTTACAGTTTACAGTTGCAGTACCTGATTTTGTGCAGGAAAAAAACTAAAACTAAAAACGTCTGAAAGTTTCAATTAAGCGCAAACCAGGATGTATCAGAATAATGAGCAGCGGTCTGAAGCTGCCTTCACTTTATTCCTGATAGATTCTAGTTCTTGATAAATAAACAATCAGAGTGCTCCTGTCCTGTGTGATTGGTTGATTGTCCCTGTGCTCTGTAACAAAAACCTTATATACAGCCCACAGAGGGCCTCGGAGTAAAAATTTTCCTCAGATATTTCTTTTGCTCAAATATAAAGTAAAAATATCAGCTATTGCAGCTTTAATGTTCAAAATGCAGTCCACATAATTCTGAGTTTCTTCAGCTCCCAAATTTGGAACAATCTAGAATTTTCTTGTATTAGTAAATTGGTGAAACAGGCTAACCATGCACCTGTACCCAATTTCTTTTTCTATCTGATAGCTAGCTTTTCCCCTCTAATTTCAGAAAAAAAGGCTTGTTAAACTAGTGTCATTAGCACATTAGTTAGCGTTGCAGTTTTATTTTTGAGACTGCAGGTTGGGCGGGCGACCTTTCAACCTTGTGCACAGAGTCTGGCTCAGATGCACAGGACAGAATAGGGACAATGAAGTACACCTAAATCTAACGCCTAAGTCACACTGACTGCAGTACAGATATGATACTGCGGTGCTGTTCGTGTCTGGATCCGGCGCTGTGAAAGAAATAGAGAAGGATTCACATACACACACAGGCTTCACATACACACACAGGCTTCACATACACACACAGGCTTCACATACACACACAGGCTTCACATACACACACAGGCTTCACATACACACACAGACGTCACTTACA
>JAVQKC010120616.1:0-37863 GCA_036025475.1 Philypnodon macrostomus
AATTGTTGTTGTTTGTTGTTTGAAATTGTATCATGTCAAATTCACATTCAATGGACTGTCAATGGGATCAACAGAGAAAATTGGTCTAGACTAGGCCTATTTGAAAACTATAACATCACTTTCTGCAAAAATGATTTCAGGATCTTAATTGTATTCCTTGGGCTACCTATTGCTTGTAGGCTAGAATATTAACACCAGTTGCTTTGGGGGAAGCCAGGAGAAAAGCTAAAAAAATCTTGTCAAATTCTGTTGCCACAGTAACGCTCTCTCTCCCTTCCATCCTTTCACGTTCATCTAGCGTATCGCGATACCTGCCTATTTTCCTCTGTGTGTTTTCTGTGTGTCATCGCGAGAGTTAGAGACAGCAGCACTGAATGAGGCGGTGACCTCGTCGTCATTTCGAGGCGGAGCGAATCGATGCAACTTTGGCTGAACTTCTGATTTGAACAAACCGAGAGGCGGTCGATCGGCAAAGTGGACGGACAAAAACCACAGCTACGGTCAATTTCTTCTGGGTTTAATGCTGCTAAATTCTATCAGCCTTTTCCAATTTGCTTCGCCTGACGCTTGTGACGGTTGGCGTACGCGGTGCTTGAGCGGCGAGAGAGTACTTTTTTAAGCGGAATCGGCGCAGATAAGGTGGACGTTTGTAAAGGTGAGTCTTTGCTCTGGCACACAAGCGATGGGTGGACCGCTATTGTCGGGTTATGTGCACTGTTCATCACAACATTCCCCTTCATGCATGCAGTCATTGTAGAAATATCAAGAAATATCAATGCGTTGAAAAAGTTTCGCTTGGCGCCAGGTAATGCGTTGTCTAATTCAATTCCATGCGCCGTATTCTGCAACGTTTTTATCACTTAACCAGTCCGTTTAGTCTCAATTAAATAAACATAGGCATGGTATCTGTGTTTCCCTTTCACTGGGCAGCACTAACATTTATAGACCGACTCAAAAAGAGACAGGAAATAGTGCAAAAATGAGAATCAGATAAAGGTAATGGTTGTTTGGTTTAGTCCCTGCGTGACGGCTGGGTAATTGGGATGGCTGCTGCTGCTCCAGTGGTTTCCTGCCTACCTCTATGCACTGGTAGTTTGGTGTATTTATCCCGATAAAATGACATTGTAATTGACTATTGTCAGGACCTCGCTTTTCATTTGTCATCTCTGACAAAGCTACATTGTGAATTTGTAAACTCTCCTATGGCTTAGTGTGATTTTGTTTCGTTTTTGGCTCATAAGAAATGCTAGCATGCAAGAATAGTTCATTAAAAGTCATTTGTAGCCACGCACTACAGAACAGCACTATTTCATTCAAACCACTTAATCAAAATGGCCGTCTGGTAGTGGCTTTAATATGTGATACGCTGCTACACTTAAATGATGGACTGAAAAAAATAATGTTTAGTTACCGCAGGGCTACCATGGCACACACAATTTCTCAGGCACTTTCTAAAGTTTGCCTATGTGCATATGTGTGTGGCAGTTCACTTGTAATGACAGCTTGAATGGGGTTTAGCCTGGACCCTGCTGTGCATGCGCTGCCCTCTGTTGTTACTGCTATCTCCACCTGTAGAGTCTGTCCTGAGGCTGCTGGCTTCAACTCCCCCCATGGAGAATACACTTATACACGCAGTTTCCTCCGTTTGACAAGCTTAAGTGAATCATCAAAGGGTTGTTTCTAGTGGTCAGGTTGGGTAGGGAGCCAGACTTCTCCCGACATTGGAATGAATCTGTCTTCTATTGTTTTATTTGGCTCTGGCGTCCAAAGAAATTCCCGAAATAAGTTACGAAATACAGCAAAGTAGCAATGATTGATAATAGTGAGCAAGAATATATTTAGGTGTGGCTCTGGATCACCGTCTGGATACAGAATTTTTTGAACTTTTACACATGAGCCCAATACTTTGCCTTTATTATTATTTTTTAGCTCCACCAACCTGATCTCAACATCACTGAGTCTGTCTGTGATTCACACAAAGAGACCGAAAGATGTGAGCAGCCTACAACCACTGGTAAAATGGTGGGAAGAACCTAATTGTCATTCATAAATGTGGTCTTTTGAGGGCAAAGTGTAAACTCATGTATTTATCAAACAGCATGTCTTTATGTGAACTCCGATATGGCATAGCATAGCCGATTCCCTGTTTTTGCCTCTGAATGCCAAGGCTGAGCATCTGGGGGCTGTGGCGTCGCATTTTATAATATTAAGCCAGGCTATTGAAATGGAGTGTGTAGGTGGCAGTGCACATGTTCTGTTATGTACATGGGAGCCTTGAATCAAGAGGGAGGAGGAAGGAAGGAAGGCAGAAGAGAGCGATGGGAAGAAATGTCAAGGTTACTGATATAGAAGATCATCAAAGTGTTGATTTAAGATGAAATTTCTTGGATATCTGGAACATGGGATGAAAACAAAATCTTGTAAAAGGATTGAAGTCTTCTAGTGCTGAGTTCAACAGACCCAGGACTAGTTTAGTGAGACTGGTTTGACTAAATAATATTTTTTGAATATGGTGGTGTGCTCGACTGACTGCATATTTCGATCGACTGCTAAATCTGTGATATTGTAATCCAGGGCTGAAACAATTAATTGGATTAATTGTGATTAATCGATTATTGAAATAAAAAAAAAGTCAACTAATTCAGTAATTGAATAATCGTAGGGTCGCGGTTTAGCTCAGTCGGTAGAGTGTGTGGCCCATATTCAGGACTCAGGACAGTTTGCTGAATTTCACTCCTCGCTCTTCTCCCTGATTTACTGTCAGTCTGCTGTCAAAAGAAGCTGAGAAATGGCCAAAATATATCTTACAAAACAAAACAAAAAGTCATTGAATTATCGTTACCTGGAGTATACAGACTGAAATATGCTCTATCCAGATGTCCCTAGTTGGCATAGTTTTAGCTTCACTTGGTTCAAATGTAGTAAAAAGTGCCCTATTTACACAGCTTTCACTATCCTATTATTATTTAGTCATTTCATTGATTCATCTAAAAAGAAAATAATAGACAAATTAATTGATTAGCTAAATAATCGTTAGTTGCTGCCCTATTGTAAACATTGACATGCACACACCAATGCAAACTATCTTATGTAATAAGTACAGATTCAAACCAGGCCAGGAAGTGTGTGGGCTACAGCTCAAATCAATTCAAACCAGATATACCACTGAGCCTGCAAATGCATCTCAGTGACCTATAATTGGAACTGAGGAACAATGGTCTCTTATGGACCTACTGTTATTTAAATGCCAATAGAGATTGAATGTATATGTTTCCAATGGTGAGAAGACAGCATTTATTGACTGAGACCCTCAATGGCAAGGACTTTGGTTCAGTTGTGAGTGTTGTAAAGTGCTGTACAAATAAAGTTTGATTGATGGATTGAGACCGGATACTTTCTCTGATGAGCAGTTGCCAATGTATTGTAAGTTTAAGGAAATTACCAAATATTGTCAGGTTGATAGTAAAGTTTTTGCCAGTGTTGGTTCGTGTGTTGTTCGGTTGGTCTGTTTTTTAGCCTGGTTGCAAGATAACCCAAAAAACACACATGTGATGGTGATAGTATTAGTAATGAAACAATGATTGGATCCAGAATTTTTAAAGGCTTGAAAATCACTGCAGTTGCACATTTTCTCTCCTAGCCACTTGTCTGGGAGATTACCTTTCAGTATTTTTACTTTTTTGTTTCCGATCTGGTTATAATCTCTGCCTTATTGTGCATGTTTTAAGTATGTATTAAGTGTAGTGGTATGGGAAGCACAATGTCAATAGCAAGTGGTACGTAAGTGGTATTCATGATTTTTATGTTGATTTATGCATATTAGCCATGTGCACTTATGGCCACTCATTGTCCATTTCCATAATGTGATTTTTATGCTGTTTGCATTTTTATGTAATAACTTGGAAGCCTCTCTGTCTTTTTCAATAAAAAAATGTCAATAGTCATGAAAGGCGGGGCAACATCTGACTGTTTTGAGATTTTTGACAATATTCATTATTGTATCTATTTAAAATGAACTTGACAAAAGCTCCACAATTTCCAAACTTTTGGAATTTTAAACACTTTTTGCCATTTGCTCATCTTCGACTTTTGAGTCTTTGGCATTTTGCTAGCATAAATTTGTGATATGTTGTGCTGCCATAAACGATACACATTATATAACTTTATGTTGGATAGCCTTTTTGCTTTCTCTGGTGCATAGAGAATCTAACATAAAATCTGTATAACTGTATCCTGTCTCCATTTTGCCTTTGTCCCGTGTAGCAGTCACAGCAGCTCCGTCCCTCCTTCTGTCAGCGCGTACATCTCTTACACCTCCCACGGCTCCCTGCTCTCATCACTGACGCTGCCTTTCCTCTCCTCGTCCTGTTTCCTTCCTGGAGCGAGTGTTCATGCCAGGACACTGACTGTCTCACTATCACCCACTGTCTCATCAGTTCTGGCCCTCAGCTAATCATCGGCTGCTCCAAACTTTTCATAAGCACTTGTGATGGCTGCACTTCCTTTAAGATTCACTATATGGAGGAAAGAAGATTGTGGTATCCCTCATCCCTCTGACTGCATACCATTTCTATATATCAAAAATAAATAAATAAATATAACCTAGTTTACTACCCTTGTATAATATGCATGCTTTAAACACAGCTCTCACTATGTTAAAAAGCTGTGGTTAATGGCTGAGTGCAGACGGTAATTGCAACAGCTCTTCACTCCAGGGAGGTTACTACCGAGACGACAATGCAGCCAGATAAAATGTGGCCTAATTAGCAGAGCCTAATAAAAGGCATAATTCATTTACTGAATAAGATATGGCGGATTCGACAGAGCTTTGGATCCAAACAGGTATGTGAATGTGGTATTTCACTACAGTTACTACTTTGTACTAGAACATCTACTACTGGATGTATGTCCTCCCTGTGTTATGATGGGTTCTTCTCCCATGATCCAATAAAAAACGGTGTCCCTTAGTTGCCAATAGTTAGTGTGAAGGGTCTGTATATATTTCAATATCAGCACTAACTGGCTGTCCAGGTTACTCCCCGCCTAAGGCCCATAGTTGTTGGCTTAGGGTTGAGTTCCCCATGGCCCTGAATGCTATAAAGATGATGAAGATGCTGATTTCACCTGATTTCCATTTTGTGTCCATGTTTCTTTTATTTGTATAGCAAATAATCTCTTGTATTACTGCGTAAAACTGCCTTTATTTTGGTACCAGATGAGCAAATGTTTATAAACAATAGCAATGTTAATCCACCCAGAAGTAAATGGGGAGGACATACTGTACAGATGGACAGAAACAATAGACTCATTGTAATGTACTGTATTGTATTGTGAAGCCAGGACAATTGGTGGTTTGGGAGCGTTATGGACTCATTTGACCATATCTACTAACTACTAACTACCAGGAGTAGTGTACTTACTGTGTTGTTGCCACTACTTTCACATGACCTGTTCTTGACTTGTGATCATTTTAATAGGTAATAGTGGCACCTGGTGTGGCCTTCTGCTGCTGTAGCCCACCAACTGCTACGTGTATATTTTTTAAACCTTGGTAATTAATTTGTGAAATTTGAATGATCCGCCTGGCACCAGCAACCATGCCGTGTTCAAGGTCACTTACAAACTTACAAAGGTCAAGGTCACTTACAAACCATTCCTCTTAATTTTTAAGCTTGGTTTGAACCTGAGGAGTTTTGAACATACAATATTTAAATTCATTGAGTTGACGCAATGACATGGATTGATTGGCTATTGAGTTCACTGGCAGGAAAATGTAATAAAGTGGCCATTAAGTGTATAGTTTTTCATTTTGATGCTTTTTATGAAAAAAGGCTCTTGTCATCTATAGCCTGCTCTTGCTCCAAGCACAGTTCATGTGTGCTGCAGATTATTTTTCAGGATGTCCTCCTCTAAGCCCCCTCTTCGCCTCTCTGATGACATCGCACTAACATGACTGAGTCCAAGAACTGTAAATCTTATCCCCAAACATGTATGGGAGCATTGCCGAAATTCCCACCAACTGCCTTGCCATCTGTTTCCAAGTAAGACAGCAGCACTCTCAGATTCCTGCCTCTGTGATGACTAAAGGATATTGCTACAGTTGGCTGGTATGGGAGATTGAAGGGTATTTTTGACCCTGTTGGATTTCAGAATTACTGCTGTCTCTCCTCTGATGCGTGCAGTTAAAGCCTGAAATTTATTAAGCTAATCACTGAGGAATTTCACTTTGTTGTCAGATTAAGTTTCTAGTATTTTTTTTGAAAAATAAACATTCAAGGCTCCCAAGAACATGATTGTAACTCCATTTGGAAGGCTGACTAAAGCACTCAAATGTTTTAAATGTCATATCTTAACATTTACAGGATAATGTTTTACAGGCTATTTATCTTTATCTAAGATACAGTGCTACAGCATCAGCTTAGTGTCAATTTTATGTCATATATATGGACAGTATTAGCCAAAGCTTATTACAGTAATTGTGGTATTGGGTGGAAAAAACCTTGAGCAACAAACCATTACTATACCTTACACCATGGTCCTGTTACTTCCTTTAGAGCACAACATTAGCATGTAGTGTTTTTCTAGCATGTAGCCTTTAGCATAATAACAACAATAACAATATCTATTTTAGTGGTTCTCAAACTGTGGTACGAGCACCACTGATGGTACCACTGGTTTACGCCTGGTTTACGCCTGGTTTACACCTGGTTTACACCTGGTTTAGTCCTTGTTTAGTCCTTGTTAAATCCTGGTTTTGTCCTAGTTTAGTCCTGGCTTTGTCCTGGTTTAGTCCTGGTTTAGTCCTGGCTTTGTCCTGGCTTTGTCCTGGTTTAGTCCTGGTTTTGTCCTGGTTTTGTCCTGGTTTAGTCCTGGTTTAGTTGTTTTTTTTGTTCTTATTTATTAACGCAGAACCTAGGGCCATAATGTCAATTGCTCCATCGAGCTAAAGATTGTGCTTAGTTGCTAATGTTCACTATCCAGAACATTCCACGCATCTAGTCTTCTAGTCTGTTGCTAAGTTATCAATTCAAACGTATTGCTGTCCACTTAGCTTGTCACCACAAAGCCTGCTGTTTACGAACACTATCCTGTAATTCTGCAAGAGTGGTGGAGTATGTTTAAGCACACTTGTTAGAGATGTGTTGTCAGACATAACAGTGAGCTGCTAATAATGAAGAAACCATTACCCAACATGCTTTTGTCGCTCAGTCTTGTTCATCCTGGTCTGAAAAAGCCTAATCTCCAACACTGCATGAGACACACCACAGGATCTCATTAGTGTCGACTTAATTTCTCAGAAACGTGGAATAGAAGCTGGTGTTTCGAAACTTTAGTCTTGTTTAGGCTTGTTTTAATTATGGAAGATTTAAACATAACTACTGTTGATTGCTCAGTAGTTGAAAATGAAATTGTTGCTGAAATGCAAAATGAGATGATCAGCTATGTTTGCATGGTGGGAGTGTCTGGTATTTTTGTTGAAGGTAAATTGGACTCTTTCAAGTCATATCAGGGTTCTAACACTAGAATCACAAATATTGCAGCTTTGTTGAGCCAGAAAACTTGAAATTTACCTTTGTCCTGCAACAGCTTCATTTTAAGGGGGTCATAATGAACATTTATTGCTTTGATAACCACTAAATGAACATCTGGAGAGAGCCACACAAGAGCAGTGTTTAACAGCTCTGGAAAGGACAGAAAGGACACTGAAATGTTTTATTGAGTTAGACTTTCAAACTGTTTTTAAGGAAACTCTCTCAAGGACGTTTTGAATTGAAATAGTATTCTGGGACATTATTTGTATTCATGTAATATCCTGCTATTGGATTGTATTCCTGCCACATACCAACTGCTTTTGAGGATAAAAATGAAGGCGTTGCTACACTTGCATGTGTTGTAAACATTGTTGTAATCTATATCAAAACTGCCTGTTTGAGCCACTATAGGGGGATTTCTTAGCAAACTATTTCCATATTGTGATTTTGATACATGAAATAATTGAGCACTTGACATGTGGCATTTTTGGACGTGTATAACGTATGTAGGCTGTCTCTTGTCTTAAGTAAATGTGCCGATGTTAGTCCTATTCTGTGCTGCTGAAGTAAACAAATCAGTAGAACAAAAACAATGGTGTTAAATGAGGACAAAATGATGAATGAAGGCTTCTTGTTTGATTGTTGTTTTTGTCATCTATAAAGCTGCTCAGACTGTAGGTTTTTAGTAAGACCAACCAAAGCAAATTTCTGATTTTTTTTTTGTTTTGTTTTCAATGTAAATTTAAGAATAAAACTCAAAAACTAGGGGTGCATAGTAGCACACTACTGGTGAATATAAATCGCCCATATATGTTATGTTGTTGTTATGAGTTATTGGTTGCCTATAGTCTTAAGTGTTAAAATTGTCTTACTTTCTTGACCGGCCCATGATGAATCCCACTGGGTTATTCTCCAATCAACTGACATGCATTTTTGTACATTTCAAAGTTGATAGTTGTCTCTGTATACCGAAAGGTTCTAACCCTAAAGGAACCAACTGGCCATTGTCCATGGCACCAACCACCTGCAGCCCCCAACCAACTGAAACAGAGAAATATAAATGAATGACCTGTATAGTTTTATTAAGTTTTATTTATACAGTGTAACTCACATCTTGAGTTACAAGAGTGCCTGTATTGTAACGCTTCCATCCTAAAGGTCGTTTTTGTGATTTCCTTTGTGTCGCTGCAGGGAACAACAACCACGGACAAAAGGAAAACTAGGAAACAGGATTAAAGAAAGGCACATCCTGGTCATTGTTCAACACCACTGCAAGAAACCCGCTACATAAAGGCGAGAAAGCTGTCATCAATCTGCAGTGAGTTTTTTGATTATTAAACCCTATTCTTTTGCATATCACATAATTACTATATCTTATACAGTATGTGATAAAGATGTGCTGCAGTTGTACATTTCCGAGCCGCTTCTATTTAAAGAGATGCCTGGGAGTAGTGCTGTCAGGATACAAGAAAATCATGATATTTACTTTATTTTCAATACCACAGTGAAAGAGAAATCAGTTTTGTGAGGTTGTGTGAGATATTTATACGACAGAAAACTACTGAATACTTAGGCTACATACATAATGGCTCAAAGTACAATTTTAAAGCTATCAACTGGGGCGCCATGCATTTTCCAGAAGATATTTTAGACATTTGGTAAACCCCACAATGCCGAAGAATTATCAATGTAACATGCTATTTAACATAGTTTTACAGTTCCCTTGAATCTTTTCATTGGTTGGTATTGGTTGGCGTTGGTTAATTGGGTTTTTAGCTGGTATCAGTACTGTCTTTCAATGTTCCAAGGGAAAAAAAAAATAGCTTTTTGAACCCAGGTCTGAAATTGATTCAAGTGAAGTGTGCTCTTATCGGCAGACTCTGTGATGTTTGTTCCTGGTTACATTTTTGCTCTTTTGGTTGCAACACACCATTTAGTCTCAACAAACTAAACTGATAATCTTGTGGTTGTGGTGAATTTGTGGCAACGGCATCAGCGGTGGTTGGGTTATAATATTGGGACACAACCAGACATGTGGCTAAAAAAGGAAGGAAATAAATAAAAGCATTAGGGATGCGCCAGTATGAAGTGTCGTTGCAGATACCGATGCCAGATTACCAATTTGGCCAATATTTTGTAAACTGCCATAAATGTATTTATTATTAAAGTAATATTATTTGTTCTTCATTTTGTCTCATTAAATTAAGTCTTTTTGAATGTGCTTATCTTTCTCTGATTGTTTTTCTAAACCTAAATATTAGACTTTATCCTTTTTGAACAACAGGGTACCATCATCCATCTGTACAGGCCGATATCGATATTAGTCAAACCGATATCGATGTTGGGCCGATATATCTGTGCGTCCCTAAAAAGCATGTGGTTAGGCATCTTGCTGTTGTGTGGTTGGATTTAATGATGAAATACATTATATTGCAATCATAAAAAAAGACAATGGTGTAGCAATACGTTGCATATGGAAAGCATTCAACCTGATTTACACCTGGTTTACTTCAATTGGCATATCACATCAGGCCATTGCATTTAGTCAGTTTAGTTTGAGGAAATAGACACTACCTCGGGTCTGCAGAAGATTATTTCTACAACTACAAGACTTCAGCAGCAGAAGATAATGTGGCCAGTAAGTTTACCAGTTTGAAAGAGAGTATCCAATAAACCTTAAAGTAGGTTTTAACTGTAAAATCAACTGCAGTCAGCTCCGCATCTGAAATTGCACAAATGCCCCTGGACCTCATTTGGTTACAAACTATAAAATGGTTTATTGTTGAATTGCCTACAGCCACAAGCTTAAAACTGTCTCCTAACATTTTAATAAGATGATTGTATTCAGTAAACACAAATATGTCTATTAAATTAAGTCATCCTCATGCCACTTTAGTATTGCTTTAGGTTTCTGGACTCCATGCGTCCTTGTGCCGGATAGAAAAGTGCTTTGGTATGTTCCTTATAAAAGACACATTGGTTTTATGTGTGGGCTCCATGGAGGTCCTACATTAAGCCAGGGACAGTAAACACATAAATCCGTCTGAATTTAACAAAAGCAGCAGCAGAAGGAGCTTTGGCCGAACTTTCTCCTGTTTTAGCGATTCATGGACTGACATAAGGCCAGATAAAAGGGCATTCCTGTGTCTCTTGTTAGATGTGGATGTAGCCAACATGCGTTACTGTATTATATATGGGACATTAAATTGTAGGATGAATGAATGTACAAATACAATGTTGTGTACAACAAGTTGGGTTGTTTTATAGTGGCGTAACAATACAGCCAGCTTACGATTCGGTTTGATACACAATACAGAACTGTGTTGTTTTTTTTATGATGGTTTATGGCCAAATAATGTTTTTATTATTAACACCCAATTTAAATAATTTAATAACAATTTTATTTTATTGACCATTTATTTCATATAGGCTAAATAAATCCATATGGTCATGTATTTCAGGTACAGCCTACATGAATCTAATGGGTTTACTTGGGTGCTTATTCCACGTGTAGGCTGCTAGGATAGCTGCCTGCCTCTCGTCTGTCTGTGTTCTGGAGTAGTTTGGTGAAATGTTCGCCAGATTACTTGTTGCAGCACTGGCACGTGACCCATTTTATCACCACATTGACAGTGCTTCTGCCTCTGACAGTGAGGTGCTGAGAAGCCCTGCCCCTTCTGTTCCCCTCCGCTCAGGCTCACACACGTTTTGCAGCTCGGAGATCCTGTGTCCGACACCCCGCTGTCAAAGTGGTAACAACAGGTTGTGTGTATGAGTCTTATGAGAGGAGAGAAATTATTTGAGCTATTTTATAGTGTTAGACGTGACATTAGCACAACTGTTCAGTATCACTGGGAGCAGCACACCAGGACTGAAACTTTAATTTAATTGGCCATTAAACTTTGTATTTTGATGTATACAGTGCATATCACTTTTTTATTCCGAAAATATCACGGCATGATACATTGTTACATCCCTAGTTGTTTAATATTCATATTCTTGCAATTATGAGTGTGGGGGAAGTTTCTCTAAATGTCACATGCAGATTTTTACAAAACATTTAGAGAAGGTTGTAAAAGGAGTAAAGAACAAAAATAATTATTTTGTGAGAATTTGGGATTTTATATTTTGTGCATGCTTCCAGTTGATAGCCATAGGTTTTTGTGTAGAATCTAAATTTGAGAAGCAATCTCCGTTAGAATATAAGGTGAAACTCATAGGACAATTTGCTTTGGCTGAGATTTGCATTCTCCTACTGTTTTTACTTGATGTTTCACAATAATCACGTTTAATTTAGTGTCCTGAAAAGTGTTGAGGGGATGCCCAGGTGAACATCTGGTTTGCAGGTGCTGTAGATACTAAACAGGAAAATGGTCAGAAAGATCACCAAAAACCTCTCTGCTCACTTTGCTCATTCAGGTACTCAAATCTTCAGCCTTGTGTGTGTGTGCTTAGATTTAGGTTTCCATTATTATCCTTAATGGACTTCAGGTTCACAGGCTGGTAGATGCCATATGTTTGGTTAAAGTGTGTCAGCCTCTCATAAGGTTATTCCCAGGGCTGTGGGCGGATACTGGTATGTAGAGGAATGTGAGAGATTGTACAGAGTAGTGGTGACTTCATCTTTTTAAACCTTGACTTCAAACACTACGTGACCAAGAACAATCTCTGCCTTTTCTTCTATTCGTTTTATGACTTTATTTGTGTGTTTATAGTTTTTAGT
The DNA here is from genome assembly GCA_036025475.1 of Philypnodon macrostomus. NCBI lineage: Eukaryota > Metazoa > Chordata > Actinopteri > Gobiiformes > Eleotridae > Philypnodon > Philypnodon macrostomus. The sequence continues at coordinate 12,256 of JAVQKC010120616.1, forward strand.
GGTCCTTTTTCTCGGGCCTCAACCCTTATTTGAGAGTAAGTGACGTGCTATGATCGACTGTGCTCTAACTGGTTCCTGAAATGTCCTAGTCCAGTTCCATGATAATGTCCATACCATCATGGAACTGAAATCCTTGAACTGGGAATATTCAAATTCAGTGTTAATTGTTCTATCCACTGAGCCACAATGCTCACGTCACAATGGGAAAGTATATACTTGGTATTTTCTGACGTGTGGCTGGAGAAGTTTAGGTCGTATTTTACTTTCATTTAAAAATACCAAAATCTCTAAAATCTCCATATTTTTGCCCAGGTACATTAAAGTCTGCCTTTTCCATAAAATGATGTCTTTTTTTCTATCGTGTGTGTTTGACTGGTGGTTTACACAGAGTTTACAAAGGCTAATAAAGTATCGACCCAGAGCTGACCTGGTTAATGATTGTTTGGACAAGTCAGAGAGAGGAAGTATTCAGCTGCACACAGGCATACTTTAGGTTGGTCTAACCTTTCTGACTTGATTCATGAGAACTCCAACGATTTAAAAAATAAAAACTGCAGTTTGCTTTTTGATACAATTTCTTTTTGATGGACTTTAAATAATGTATTGATTTATTTGACCAATTAGCACTTGAAGCTCCTTAGCTCCTGTCTTCAGCGAGGAGAATACAGAATGCAGCTAACTAATAATTGTCCAGGGTGTATCCCACCTAAAGCCCATCCAGCCACCCACAACACCAAATGGGAGAAGGAGATAACTGATAACATGAGCATCTCCAAGTATTAGGTAATACATTGTTCTGATTTTTAATTTGAACAAAATAATTACCAATCTCTGTGCTCTCTCACTCCCTACAACTTGACAACAAAACATATTACTTGTATTTTCAATTGCCTACAACTTTAATTACCAAGATAAGCACTGCAGCTGTCCACTGAGAGACTTTTTCTCAGCAGTGCTCATCAAAGTGTCTCTTGTGGCTCTTGAGCAATATTATCAATTAGTTTTCCCAGCTTTGCAGTTGTTTATTTTCTTGTTAGGATTGTACTTAGCCACCAAATTGTCACAAATTGCTTTCCTTTGGTGGTCAGAATTGTTTTTGTGCAGCCTTGGGTAGTTTCTCAGTTATTACAGATGTCTTCCTGAAAGCTCTGGTGAACATTTTTCCACCTGTGTTCTCTGTGATTTGACATGGCTGACACAAAATGACGACTACTGTGTTTGCCACTCATTTATTTGGAGTGAACGGTTTTGAGACATCGGTCAACCAAGATTCGGTTGCTTTGATCAATGTAAAGAAAATGGTTGCAATCTGTACTTTTAGCAGTGAAATGGGGACAATGGAGCCTCTTTCTAATGATGTTGTGGTAGTTTAAGGTGTGTGTGTACAGAGCCACAGGGTTGTTTTTAATGATGTGATTGTCACACAATGTTAGAGTATTGGATAACATTGCTTTGAGTAAATAGCAGAACACCCATTTGTGACGACTCAGTGGCATAATGTATCAATTTTCTATTAACGAAATAAAGGACAGTGGTTTCAAGGTCTCACAGACAGTTGCCAACTAATATCAACAAGTCTCTTTCATGTAGTTTACTTTTGTTGCACAGAAAGATAGAAGTTACATTGTCTTCATCCCTAATATGTTTGTATGCCCTTTATGTATTTGTATTTCTGTGTATTTTTGGTAATGTTTAGATTTTGAAATGGCCATTTGTAGTACACTGCCCTGATAAAGACACTGAGTCGAAGCACGTTGGCGTTGAGAAAACCTATCACAGCAATTGTCAGTGCCTTGGACATTTGTTCTAGCTTTAAATACTTCCAATGTAAACTTTTAAAGCATTGCTTATAGCTGTGACAATGCTGTATTTGAACTAGTAATGGGAATGTGCTTAAGATTTTTTCTTAAACCATAAACTTTTTATGAACTTCAGTATTAATAGTGTGTTTTGTGTATGTGAAAAAGGCTCCATTGTTGTACTGGCTTCCATAATCTTGACTAATTAATTTAATTTAATGTCAATATTTGCTCCTTTCATCCCTCCTGTCCATGCTGATGGCTCCAGTCTTGTGTCGTGAGTGTTTTATTGGCCATCACAGCCTGTACCTGTGAACACAGTGGATCTAGAGGACTATAGCTCATAGCTACTCTCAGTGCTTCCTGATATGAGGTTTAATAGCCAATGTTGCCTGGCAACCGGAGCTATTCTACTTTTGGCAAATACTGCTTAGTAACAAAAACAGTTACAGAAAAGTAGCTGCAGAGTCACCAGTGGGACGTGTGTGAGATATTGACCTGGGATTACTCTGGGAATTTTGGGAATGTTTAGAAAATAATTAACATTTTAAGACTTACCTTTAGTAAAAATACAGAATAAATGCTATGGTCTAGTTGCAGTATTTTGGCTGCTATACTTAGACACACTGACACATTAATTTACAATTGACAATTTAGATACCAATTTGTCTACACAATTTAACAACTTTACTAAGGTGTAACAAATCAGAAATGCACAGCATGTCACTAATTGTCACTATTGTTCTGGCATCTTCTAGATTTCAAATCACTAATTGCATCACTATGAATTTTAGGAATGTCTGGAAAAATTTACAGATTGTATGAATGAATCAGTGGTCTTTGCTTTAACACTCCTAATAATATGACACAAAGTTAATTTAAAACATAGATTGAACACATTAGCTTTGAATCCTAACCTCCAAAGCTGCACTAAGGTACAGATTACCAGCATGCAGCACTTGTTTCTTTATGCACCTCTGCTGCAAATAGCCATTGTTGTTTTGGTTGGTGGGAGGATGTGTCTGTGTGCGTGTGAGTGGGCTGCGGGGGTGGTACTCCTTACATAATCACCACATGAACCCAGCTGTGGTGTGTGGTTTTGGCCTGTGGGGTGAGAGGGATGCCAGCCGCTGCTACATGTCCACCTGCGCCATTTGGGTCGCCGAACACATTGACTCAAAAAGTGCTAAAATATGACTGAAAATCCACACCAGCCTCTTGTGTTGCCATGGTTGCACAGTTGTTGTCAGTGTAGCGCTAATATGGGGTTGTCATTGTGGTAATTATTGGCTTTGTTCCACAGCTTATTGCATCCGCTGTGTCTTATTGCTACTGTTTCGTGAGTATCCTTTTTTTAATGCATCCCATTTACCGTCAAGCAAAACTATGAACTCTATATGAACAAGTAGAGTCTTGGAAAGTACATGTCTCAGTTTTATTTGTGGTCCAAGAATGAATAAATGAATGAAGAAGAAAATTTAATGATGTTTTGCAGCTTTTTATCATGTACACTCTTGCTTTTGACAGAGAGTGGAAGAGAGATTTTTGAGCCAAGACCAGGTTATCAAGAATTTTATTAACTGGACTTTCTTCCTTCCTAAACATCCCCCTGTAGTCACACCATTTTATTTTATGAGAAACATTTAGCTTACACTAGTAACACACGCTAACTCCCATCTCCTCTTCAATGTGCAACACAACAACAATTATACAGTCAGTTTCTGCCTAGCCAGTGTTAATATGCCCGGCCGGCCTTGTGTGTGAGATGCTAATAGAGGAATAAAAGGCCAATAATGTGCTACAGGTGTTTCCAGGAAGCAGGTCTGTGAAGCCTCTTGTTTTGAAAACGGCCCAGATCTGAGTCATGCTAATCATAGGCTCATCAGTGCTGCTGCCCTCTAAGATTTCTCTAATTAGACATAAAGGCATCTGTGTTTCTGCTTGAACTCTTGTCTTTTTCAACCCTAAAGCTAGAGAACTACACACCAGATGTTTACTGTTGTATTCATGTGATCCTTGCTTCTTAAAATACATTTCTACAAAACAAAACCTTTACTAAATGTTTTTATGGGCTAAATGTGTGGCCTATTCTAGTGCAGGCCAGGAACATAACATCAGACAGCCAGTGCAGCCAGTGCAAGTGAACTGGGATCCACAAGGTGAAGGGGCTTACTTGGAGTCCATGACAAAATAAGGTCTTCACTAATGCAAAACTGGACCAAATCAGGTTTAAATCAGTACTAAACCTGGTTAGACTATACAAACCTGCACGGATCACAACCTTCTGGCACAAAGAGTTCCTGGGTGCTGCTCTGTGGTCACCCTCTGCTCCTGACAGGTTGCTCCAGTAGCGTTGAAGAATGGGTTAAATGCAGAGGACAGAGGATATTTCCCTAAGGGACAGTTAAGTACACTTTAGCCTAAGTGCAATATAGAAAATCCCATTTTTAGTTTCCTATGCAACGTTGTCAGTTTTACTTAAAGCCAAAATTTTTGAAAGAGATTGACTAAGATTTCACTTTCTTTCTTTTTGTAGTGTGATGTGCTTCATTGAATAAATCATAACTTTTTTCCCACAGTCAAGAAATGACTATTTTTGAACCAGTCTTTTAGTATTTACAACACTATACTGTTAGAAAATCCAGGTACACCTTGAGACAGTTTCTACTACTTTTGACAATGACAGTATCTCACAGATTTCAGGAACACTTTGGTATACATTCAAAGGTGATACAAATTTCTTATGGCTATTTTATTGATCTAAACATCAAATGTGTTGCACTAGCATACAGGCAGGCCCCATGCTGTAGGCTGGGGATGATTGATGGATAAAATCATGTAACAACATTCACTGTGGGGAGTTTCAGAAACGGCTTACTGTATCTTTCTATCCACTGTGCTCTGGCTCCTTTAGTTTTTCCCATTTTTGGATGCTTAGGCAGCGGCTTACCTTAAAAATACATTTCTAGAAACTACTTCATCCAGGGTTCATGCCTCTTTTGTAAAAAGAGAAAGTGATTCGTGTTACGATCAGTTGTCCAACAGAATAGATGCACAATAATACCAAAAAGTTGCGACACATGTTGTTACAATGATGAGAAATTACAAACTTCTATTTTCATTTTGGGGAAAAAATTATTGCACTAGAAAGTTTTGATAAGGTCCTCTCTCTTCTAGAATAGCCATACATAAAAAAAATTGCGCTGTTCAGCAAATAGAATTTGTATTTATTTATTTACATTTTGATGGCGTTGTATACACCTTGATTTGCCATTTGATGCTAAACTCTAAAAGTCCTCTGACCAACTTTTTGGATCCTGGACAATAAAGAATGGTTTAATACAAGAAACTTAAACTTGGGAAGGACAGTGGGCAGAATATGGCATTCTATGTTGAAAAGCCAAATTCCAATTAATGCATTTAGTAAAAGACCATGAAGTATATGTAAAACCTCTTCAGACCACCCCCCACATTTAATAGTTTTGTTTTTGGAGGAAACCCATATGCCTGTCGTCATAGAGACGTTTGACCCTGTCTTTAGTCTTCTCTGCAGATCTGTGATCTCTAAAGATTAGCACTAACCTTTTATTTAAGGGTCTTTTCTCTGTGCTGCTCCGTTGGGAGGCACTAACCCCCCACATCTGTCAAAGTATCACTGAGCACACTGTCGACGGTGCCCTCCCCGCCTGAACCTTAGCCCTTATACAAACCACTACCCACAATCCACGGCAACATGTTCTCACGGCCATCAAACATGCTCTTGTCAATCTGGATACCTGTCACGTGACCAACGACTTCCCGGTCTTTTCCCAATGGTATGGTCAATGACATGGCATATTTTACATTTATTTACATGACAGGGTTCCATGCTACAACCTTTTTTGAGTGAGTGGAAGTAGTTGTATTAAACACATTTTCTGTTCACATGTGTGATCAGGTGGGGAACAAGAAATAAATTAGCATATTATGTCGATTGTTCCTTTTTAATTCACTTGGAGAGTCACCAGTTTGCTTCTTTTCTTGCTGCTGTCTCCCTACTTCTCTTCTCTCCCCTTCTCCTCACTGGGCAACTGGGAGAGCACAGACAAACATCGGCTTAGAGAGAGTTATACGTTTCAAACATTTTGTTTGTGTCAGTGAAACAATCTGACAATGGCGTCTGGACTCTTTGAAAGTCTATGGGCTGTTTGTGCTGTTTTTACCTAAATTAATTATGCAAATGAACCATGCTCACATCAGCACTGGATTGTTCATTAGATATAATTTTGTTTAAGCTCAAAGGTAGAGTATTCTCTGCAAATCTGCATCAGTGTCAGACCTGTAGGCATACCAAAATAAGCTAACCTGTATGCTATGCAAAGTGCAAGGTTGCCAGGTATGTGAAAAAACAGCCTAATGTTGCCAGGTCAGTGAAAAAACTGTCCATTGCAAACTCATAATATGCCTTCAAAATTATAGCCTATAATGCTTTGGGAAAAACAGCATTACTATCTTTTATGTCAAACAAGAAAAATAAATACAGTAAAGCAAACATAATATCAGAAATCTGTTGAAACAGACTAACTGTGAGATGTGATTTGCACTTTGAAGTGAGCTGAACATTCCTTTAATTAAAAGACTAGATCATTTTTATATTTATTTTAAGAAGCCGGCTTGGCTGGAACTCATTTTACACAGAAAATAATCTCAGTGATGCTCTGCTTTGACAGATCACTTTTTGGATATACCCTTTGCTATAACTTTGTATGTTGTTTTGCTCTGCTTTGGTGCCTAAATAATGGGGCAAAGATATCTATCTATATATACGATATGCTTAAATTAAACACTGTTAGCCGTGCACTATAGTTTTGTGTATTTGTTTCTGATTGGGTAAAATGGGAGATATTTTTGCTGCAGATCGATTGACGTCATGCGCCCCTACAGTTTCTGCCTGTGCTCCTAAACAAATCTGTTAGGGGCCTTCTGCCTAGCCTAGCCTAGCATAGACCAAAGTATATACAGTAAAGTTTATTAAGATTTTGTCCCTCCTTTGTTATAATGCAGAAACGTATCGCACAAGCAAAATATATTGTGAAATGCAGGTCAAAATGTTTGAAATTATTGCTGCATTATGATGGTCTAAAAAAAGACTGGGACATGGTAAACCCAGTAAAATCAGAAGTCTTTGGGGTGAGCTGGTCGTGCCATGGCTACCTCTGCCAAGGTGCGGTTGTTTATAGTCCACCGCAGACACAAAGGAAAGGGGGAAACAGAAAGAGGGGAGAGTGGCATGCTGCTGTTGTCAGGTTTTGTGGGCTGGAGTTTTATGAGCTCTGTGGTCAGGGATGTGATCCAGGTGATTTATTGCTTTCATTATTAACGTTTTACCACACTGTTGGCTCCCAATAGACCAGACTGCAAACAGAAGACCTGGGCTAAAACAGACTGTGGGCAGATACTCCCTGAATAGTTAGTTTTTCCTGAGGCATACCTTTGTCCACATGGTTATTGACCAAAGTGTATTCGGAGCATCTTGGTGTTGGGTTTAAAATGTGATTGTTCTAGGAGGATTATCATTTTGCACAAACATTAAGATGGAAGGGTATTATTTTTAAATCTTCTAATTATATTGGTGAAACGACAATATTATGGAATCACATTGGTCTGCGTCTGTGATTGCCAGTTACACTTTTACACTTTTACAACTTTTGAATACAGGTATATATTATGAAGACGCTGAACTGAATTGAGTTTGGTACTTCTACTATTAATGACAATTAAATAATGAACTAATTAATGCCCTGATGCACTTCTATTGAGCCATTCATTTTTAATTTTGGCACAGTGATCCAGGCTAGTGTATATTTAATGTACATAAGCAAATTACAGAGGTCAAATAAAGACTACCTCAATAGCACCCCCATGTTTTTGACCCCTATGGGACCCTGGAGACACTTACTTTGGAAGAGGGCAATGAAACTGGGTACAGTGGTTATCCACAGTGTACCCAACATAAAATATTATTATGACCCCACCCTACAACAAACAGGAAGTCGGCCATTTTGCATTGAAATTGGGAAGTCAGGTATATTTGACAGCCTCTAACTTGCACATACTTGAAACGTAGGTTAAGTTAGCAGGATTCAAACTGCCAACCGTTTCGTTAGAAGACGGTGTGCTCAAACTTCAGAGCCACTGCCATCCTATTATTTCATAGCATTTTCTCAGATTGCTGAAAATTACATTTTGTAAGTAAGCTGTTAATTACTTGCTATGATATGTTTTATAATTTGATGGTTTTAAAAGCTCCCAAAAAGCCTTGCCTACAATGCTTGAATTCACAAAGGTGTATAAAACCTAATAGATATCTACCCGAGTCTTGAGCTGAAGCCTGGATAGAGGGTGGGAAGTGGAGAAATCTGAGGCTTTTCTAGTTGAACTATTGAACCCTAAGTCAAAACCTTACACTCACTAACACTGTTTATTTTTGCCTATATTTCTTTCCTGCTGTCTATCATGACACACATTTGGTCCTATGCCTTTGTATTACTCAGATTTTCCGCTGTTTCTCCTGGCCTCACCCCACTCCCCCTCTGACTGTTTCTGTCATTGGCTCAATCCCTTTATACTGTGATTTATAGACCTACGAGGATCTGATGCTTTGGTCATGCTCCTCTTTTCCACATTTTCTCAGTTCTTCAGCTGCACAGATGATTCCCAGGCCTTTACAGGCAGACATGCTCACGTCTTGCATTTCTCCTTAACGTAATGATATGTTGACTCTTTTTTTTTGCCTATTTGGGGCTGGCACTGGCTCAAGTGATAGAGCAGGTAGTCTATTGGTCAGATGGTTAATTGTTTAATTATCTCTGCCACCGCTTTGTGCTGTTGTTGTTCCCTTGGGCAAGACACTCTAAATATGCCTCCCATTGTTCTGTGACATGGCTCATGCTTTTTTTAAATTAATAATAAAATATGTCTGACATCAAATTGAACAAATGGCTGACACAAAAGACCATTAAATTACAAAATGTTTTAGCACCTACTAATATACATAAAACACAATTTTCAGTAATTTTCTCAATCAGGTATCGCATTGTATTAACACCATTGGTTTTCTTTTATGATATGCTATTGTTTCTACCTTCTACCAGTGTGCTAGTTGTCTCCTTGACCAATTAAGCTACAATATTGCTGAACTCTTCCTTCTAATTCACATTGATTACATTACACCCTCATGTTAATCACAGTCATACAAGTCAGAAGCCCCATAGTCCATTGAGTGAGTGTTTGTTGGCCAATCAAATCTTTTCACAAATATCTTGGCCAGTCGAAACCCAACTGGCCGTCATCTCAGGCAGACACCCAAGCCAGGTTTTACTGAATAGAAGCTGAGCACAGGCCTAATCCAATGTCTGCTCCGAAAGAGGAACCGACAAATAGATTTGATACAGCGGCTCTGCCAGGATGCATCCATGTTTTCCGAAGGTTTGAAGAGTGTGGGAGAGGGAGAACTGAAGCTTATATCTCCATGACAGGAATGTTACAAAGCAGGCAGCTGAGATCCAGACAATAAAGGTGGTTTTAGGATGGGCACAAAGTAAGGATTGGTGGCAAAGGAACAAACCACTTGATGTTTTGAGGCAGGAGATTTCTACAGGAAGGATGTAGACCTTTTATACCAGCACCTACATTGTCTGAGGTTAAGGCGGTATTTTAATGGTCTTTGATGGTGTTGATTTTGTTTCATCGCAGGAAGTTGATGACATGCTAACAAATGAAAGATACCATGTGAATCTTCATACGAGCAAAGATATTGCTAGCTATTGCTTGTTTTGGAGCATCACAATATGTGTACAATATATGTGCCGTTGAAGTGACCATTTTTGCTTTGACTATGTGTTAAGTAGGTCACACTGTTGCAATTAACATTCATGATTACAGAATAAATTAGCCTAGTTTATTAAATGTAATGCTAATCAAGCATAGTCCAACGAACCTCTTCATCTAAACAAGGCTATGAACAAACATTAGCTGCGTTTCCAGTATTATTCATTTTATATTTTCTGTGTACCCCAGGCTTTATGTTTTTAATCTGTGGCTGTACGAGGAGTGATTTTATTTTTCTCAATAGCCGACTAAGGAAAGAATCCACTTCTGAAACCCACTACAGAGCCTCAGAGCCAAACATCTGGACATTGTCTGTTTTTATGACCTGCAACTGGATCTCCTGCTTGGCCTGAATGCAGTGTACCACAGGATGATTTGTGTTGTCAAACTGTCTCGACGAAATCGGCCAAAATATACATTCCTTATAATCACAGTCTATGGGGGTGTTTGATTTGAGTTTTTTCAGCAAATGCAAATGTGTCCTACATGCTGCAAAATGTGTTGGACAATGATTCTTTAAGTAGATTGACATAGCCTGGACTGCCACACTTTTCAAGTTGGGCTTTAAGAGGGCATGGAATAAACCATCTCAGAAAGCAACTGTACTCGTCATTCAACCAATGAGTATTCAGGGATCTACCAGCATTCAAAGACCAACATAAAACCTGCCAGAAAAATATTACCTGCACTGTATAAGTTTTTTGAATGGTAACGTATGGCTCCCACATCTCCGACCCGGGGCCCTTAAGACCTCAGTATTGCCACTAGGATTGCAATTTAATAGGCCATATGCAATCAATCAATTGGAATCAATGATATCTAATTTACCCAATGGCATTTTCATTGAAAGTTTTAGATTAATTAGTGAGGGAGACTTGTAACTGAAAATGGCTAATTATCAAACGGTGGCATGTATAACATTGAATACCATTATGTAACTATAGTACTAAATGTCACACAGCGGCTGGGTTCATCATTGACTCATGCTTGGGTTACGCCACTCGTCTCCCTTCATTAGAGCTACAGTGGAAGTAATGGATCGTAAGTATCTAACTGAGTTTATATGGTCTAGTTCGCTCCGAGACAGTTTCCAGCAGATTAGCATGGACGGCCCATTAGCAAGCCTCATTAGGCCCCAAACAGACAGAGGTCCAAGGTCTGGGTCAGCAGTCTGCGCTAATGATGAAGATGAACTGACACACAGTTAAACACATTACTCTATATGTGAGCAATAACAAGAGAGGACAGCAGAAGACACCAGTACAGAAGAGGAATCAAATCAATGTTTTCATTTAAAACTAACCTGAAAATACTGGACCATTACCAGGTGTTGAGCAAGTCATCCCTGAAGCTCTTTAATGAAAGTGAAGTGAGACTCTTGAACTGATGTAACACAGAAAACTGCTTTGGAGTTTTTGAATAAGAAAGTTTCATTCATGTTGTTCATGAAATAAATGTTTGACTTACTTTACTAAAGCTGTTCCCCAGTTGGTAAAAAGATCCCCTACATGACTGATCACAAAATAAAATGTTCGTTTTGACAAAAAGGTAGTGTTTTGACTACAACCCACCCCAAAACATGCACATTAGGTTAATCCTCCAGCTAGGTACGTCCTGACCAAGATCCTAGCTCAAGATCTGGAGATGGGTCCCTGCTCCTGACAGGTTGCCCCAGAGGCATTGAGGGATGGGTCAAATGCAGAACCCTAAGGGGACAATAAAGTGTAACTTAACTAATGTCACTGAGTGGAGTCTGTATGCCCTCCCTGTATTATTGTGAGTTCTCTTCTGGCATCCTGACACTTTTCTAACTCAAACGATTGATTTGACTTTTAAAAATAATGGTCTGTAACAACAGTCTAAATGTTCTGTCTGAATGGCAAATTCTTAAACATCTATTGATGACATATTTCTTCAATTTTGAACTTGTATTGAAGCATTTTTATTTGTAGCCCATCTACAGCACTGGAGGCCTTTTACTTCTCTGCTTTTCCAAACGAGGGACGCACTGTGGGTGAACTTCCCTTTTCAACGACTGCTTCCTGTTGTAGGGAATCTGATTACTACACACCACAAATCATTCAAATCCAGTCAATTTAGCTCAAACTGCTGAAGCAAACAGATGGATCTCTTAACAAGCGCTTCAGAAAGACGTGCAGAGCTGGCAGCTGCTGCTTCCCCGGTCCTCCAGGAAATCCAGCCAGGCTTTCTTAGAGGAAATGAAGTGTGTTTTAGATGGTACATTTGTAGTTGTATGAGATTGTATAGTGTGGCTTTATTATTATTCAGAAAGTTTTGGCTGGCTGTAGTCGTAGTTAGCTCTCATGCGAAATCGCGTTGTACCTTTGATCCCCATCATTATGTTTGTTTATACAGAGAAAGATGAGGTGTCCATGTATATTATACATGTTAATTGCATATGGACAGCTCATTAAACTGGCAATGAGGCATGCATTGCATAACTCCTATGATGTTTTTGATGATGTGTCTTGGGTCTTGTGCATGCCTTGCATAAAAGCTGGTACTTACTCGCATGATTTTTTGTTGAAAGTTGAAATCCACCTTTCAATTCAAGTGATTTGTTTTCTTTGTTGGATTAGTCTTTTTGTAATTCAATTCTGTTCACTGGCCTCTATATTAAATAGGCCTCATAATAAAGTGGTGAGCTGGTTTGGTCCTGTCTTGCTGTGACCATTTTGCAAACCAGTCTCAGACCTTTGGCATCAGTAATGCATTTTTGCTCACAGAAGTGCCAATCACTGGATATTGTACCTTTTTCAAACTATTCTCTGCAAAACACATGGTTGTATGTGATCCTGCTTGTACAAAATGTACTTTTTCTTTTTTTACAGTGACTTATATTATTACTCAATGGACAATTGCTATAATAATAATCACACAATTATTTCTCTCTTACAGGTGTACCGGCGAGCCATAATTAGCAAATTATTGGCTTTCACAAGATGGCGCATTTACCAGTGAGTATGCAATCATGTCCTTTTAGTGCTTTTTGTCTTATATTTGTTGCACAGTTGTTACAAAATATTGTTTTATACAGTTTATCATGACCCTTCAAAACCTTATTAAGCTCCAAGAATGAGCGTATACTTCTATCTCAGAGTTTTGCTGTTTGCCTTTTCACATTGTACATTTTAGTCTGTTTTTAGTCTTTTATTTCATTACAAAACTGCTGGGTTCCTGCTCCAGTCTACTACATGACATGACAGAGATGTTTAACATTGCATAAAACTTTAGCGAATCATCTCCAGTGGGATGCTAAAATGAGGGCTAATCCGCTTCAGATGAAAGTGGTGTGTAGGCGGTCCTTATCGAGCTGGAAACGGCATGTTTTGTTCCAGTAAATGCTTCACTCTCTCTCTCTCGCGCTGCCTTTTCTGTATATTTCTCTATTTCTCGCTTTTTTTTTTTCTCCCTCGTTCGTTCACCACCTCCTCCTCCAGCCAGCATCGCCACTCTTCAACTCCCACACACCACATAGACACTCGGTTAAAGACTAGTGCTAAGATGGATGAATAGAGTTGATGGATGGTTTGGAGAGCAATGGAAAAAGATCTGTTATAAGACAGTTCTTAAAATGAGAGAGATTGAATGAACAGGTGCTAATGAAACACTTCTGTTACCATGTAAAGGTAACTAAGTTCAATATATATTCAACCAAATTGCTCCAATACAATTGAGAGTGAATGGTTGTCTTGTCTGTCAGTGTATGTCTCTGGGTCAGCCCTGCAAGTAACTGGAATATAATTGAATACAAATATGTTTTAACCCCCTGAAAACACTCCTTGCACCCATGCAGGAAAGGGAATATGTATCGGTAAAATGTGAATATTTCTGGAAAATATTAAACATAAGAAGCTTGCTGTGGCCATTAATTTGACATTTCTAGTGATACTTTCAGCATATTTCCAGCTCTTTCCATGAGTGTTTTTATACCGCCGGGCAGTGTGGTATACTTAAATCGCCTAATTATTTTATTCAATTTATAGCGCGTCTAATTACCACTCGATTTGCAAAAACACCGGGCTGATTTCAAAGTGTATCTCTGATGTTTTACACAAACAACTTTCAGAAAAGGGATTTTTACATCCCATTAAAAAAAGAGGAGAATAGAGCAAGGGTTGATACGCAAGTGCAGCCGTTCTGTGTCACATGGGGAAAAGCGAGTAAGCTGTCCATCAAAGGCACAGACATGAGAGGATCACGGAGGAATACACTTTTGGGCAAATAAATCATGTAAAGTGTGAAACAGGTAGCACTGACAGATCTGAAGGGAGATAAATCCCCTAATGTCCAAAGGAAAACCTACCTGAGTGACTATTTACTCATGATTACACGGGACTGAGACAGAGGTGGTCTTTACCTGTGCACAGGTGTGTTCATCCTGCCCCAAACGATGACAAATTATGATATACAACCAAATAGTTTTCTAGCTTTCTAGTGTTCTTTCTTTATGTTTGAGCTGGAGATCGTGTGACTCTGACCAAAACATTATTCCCCTGCAGTTCCCCTGTTGTCCACATATTTATTCGGCTCCACCGAGACCATAGTTCAGTGTAGATATTCAGATCTGTTTTCACTTTTATAGCCTTCAGAAACCTTCTTCATTCATAGTTGCTTTTCTTGTCTTATCTTTGTCAAGATAATATAGGTTTATTTCCAATTTAGTTTCTTGGCTTTAGGGTGTTTAAATAAACTAACTAAAATAAAAACCCTCTCTTCAAATAGATAAAGTTGTTCTGAAAAGAATTATACCTAATATCAATATGTTTTACATTTATCAGGTTGGCATAAGAGTGTAAATTCAAAAACAATAACAAGGGGCAAAAACAGGCCCAGGGTCATAGGTTTTCAAGTCTCATATAAACTAACTTCCACTCATATAAGACCACATTTCAGATACACAATTATGCCCGGCCAGGTAGAATTGATTTACAGAGAAATGGGGTTGAATAGGTTGTGAACTATACTTACAGTGTGCCATTTTGAGAAGATAAAGCGTCTATTTGATAAAAATGTCAAATCTATATCTGATACCTTTAATAATGTCCCCACTTTACAGTATTTGTTCTGCCCATCTGTAAATGCCTGAGAAAAAGACTGAAGCGCTGACTCACTTCACGTGGAGAGATTGTATCATAATGAAAGGTTCCCACGGCGTGACCGCTTCCAGCTGAGCTTCTTTGAGGGAGGTAGACAGACAGGGGGATAGATGTAGAGAAATATACACTCACTGGCCACTTTATTAGGTAGACCTTGTACAAATAGTGGCACTCAGCGTGGTCTTCTGCTGCTGTAGCCAGTCTGCTTCATATTTTGTCATCTTGTGTCAGTCTGCTTCATATTTTGTCATCTTGTGTGTTCAGAGATGGCCTTCTGCAGCCCTTGATGTAACAAGTGGTTATCTGAGCTAATGTTGCTGTTCTATGATCTCAACCCTATCTCACCAAAACATAACCCTAGACATAATTGTACGTGGAAATCCCAGTAGAACATTCATTTCCAAAATATTTTTGAATGGTCCATCTGGCAAAAATCATTTGATGTTGGAAGTCACTCCTTGTTCAGACCTGGTTTAGACCTTGATGATTGATTGATTGATCTGTCGATCTGTAGATGTCGATCTGGTTCTACCTAGTTTAGTTTAATCCTGGTTTAGCTCTGTTTTAGACTGTATTTAGACCTAGTTTGCACCTGTTTAGCCCTAACAAATATTACTATTCATATCATATTGCAAAGTTATTGAATACCACAGCTGTTTCTAGCTTTGTTCAGCTTCAGTTTAAAGTATAAGGGCTCGGGGTGGTTGTCGATTTGATAGAACTCATTTTCCCCACTGTCTCTCACAGCAGCTCTTCCTCCCACCTCCTAGCAATCTCTCTCCTTCTATTATCCTGCCCTATCATACTCTATCATACCCTCTGCCTCTTCATTTTTATCATCCAATTCTCTCAAATTCAGTGGGCACAAATGAAGGTGTATCTTTCTCTCCAGCCCCTCAGCAATCACACCAAAACCTCAAACCCTCATTAGGTCTATTCTAGTGGCCCACCTCGTCCCATCCGCTTCATCCTTCTCTTCTCTCTTGGTATAATTGGCCCAAACACCATCCGCCTTCACCTGACAGCAGGAGCCCAGTACAAATGCACTAATTTAGACCTTATCGCCAGGGGACTATTAGAAGATACAGAGGTTGCATAAAGGGATCTACAGTGTCAGCTTGAGTGAATGAAGAGGTGTGTCTGAATGATGACCTTTGACACTACATTGATTGTATTTTACATTTATTTTCACTGCAGTGTAAACAGAGATTGTCAGCAGGGTTTGTTAAAGGTGTTGGGGCTGACTGAGGTTTTGGACCAGCCAGATTCTGCTGTTTGGTTTAGCCATAAAGTCACCTGTCCTTGGGGTGGGTAAAAAAAAATTGAATTGTGATATGAAGTAATGACAATCAGCTAATCTGGGAATCGTGATACAGTGCATTGATTTATGCTCTGCTCTTCACTATCAAGTCCTCATAATAATAATATTATTATTATTATTATTATTATTATTATTATTATTATTATTATTATTAACAATAACAACAACAAAGGAAGATAGTAAATATTCTGATGAATACTGGATTAGGTGTACATTGAATTTGTAGTTTTAAAGGGTAAGATTTTATGTGAGGTGACAAAAAATACAAAGTCAAATGTTCTTGGCTTGATAACGTTGTAATATTTTGCATTCACCCCTAACCTGTCCTACACAAAATGACATAGTGCTGCACCCAATTACTTCTGCAATCAGGTATTCAAATAACAATTCAAAACCCTTGCAGATGGTCTGGCATCGGGCCAGTCAGACATTAATGATTCTACACCTTTGTACAGTTATCTTTTCTTCGAACCCCAGATGGTACTCATGGTATGTGTAGCTACTTCCAATATGACCTGGATGATTGAGAACTGTTCACATATTTAATAACAGTTAACCATTCATGCTTCATATTATC
Source organism: Philypnodon macrostomus (assembly GCA_036025475.1). Lineage (NCBI taxonomy): Eukaryota > Metazoa > Chordata > Actinopteri > Gobiiformes > Eleotridae > Philypnodon > Philypnodon macrostomus. Next base: position 28,942 of record JAVQKC010120616.1, read on the forward strand.
GAACCCCCTAATCTTCGCCTGCCTTTGAGTAGATTTGTTCCACTTAGAGTTTTCAGTTTATAGTGACAGCTGCAGGTAGCCTTCTGCAAACGGCGTGAGCTCTGAAAAACACAAGTGTCATTACACTCCTTCTGCCATTTAGAGGTGTTTTTCTCCCCTTTAAACTCATTTAGACTCCAGTCTTGAGTGTGACATGGACTTCCTCAGGGGAAACGGGAAGTGGCTGAGATCTGTTTCCTGGTTGAAGGTGATTGGTTGTAGCCGAATGGCACAGAACCGAGTAGTACTTACAAGAAAGAACAGGATTTCCTCACTAAATGTGATCTACTGGCACCTGGGAAAGACTCTCAGTTTGTAGCAGTCGGTTTCAGCCTCAATTCATGGTTTCATAATGTAACAGTTACTATAATGTGATGCAATTTACACATTTATGTGTATTTATTATCAGTACTTGCATAGTGGTTTGATCTTTGCTGACCCCTTGTTGCCAATGTGTGCTTAGGCAAGACTCTTCACCTACCTTTCCTCAGTGTCTGTACACTGGTGTACTATTGTGTGAGTGCATATGAATGGGTAGGTTCCTTTTAATATGAAGAGCTTTAGGTTTATGATGCTATCTAAAGGCAGTCATTATATCGGCAAAACAATGATATTATGGAATCCCGTTGGTCACTTCTTGGGCACTTTTTAATACATAGTCTGTATGGTTTGCCTACGTCCAGTGGTCTTAAACAGTGGTATATGATCCAGTGCTAGTGGTACTCAGGTGTCTGGCAGTTGAAGATGTTTGGTTTAGATCGGGTTTCGCTTTTATTTGGCCCTGGTTTAGTCCTGGTTTAGTCTTTGTGGTACTTTGTGTGAACTACTATAATGCTACATACATAATTCACCATTTCATTCTTGTACAAATATTTGTCATTTTCCCTGCCTCTGTCTGTATGTATGGCCCTTCCACTCAACGACACCATGTTCCAGTACATTGGAGAGAGAGCTGCTTGTTTCTCAGCCACTCTCTTCACTGCAGTGCCGTTTGTGCTCTTGCCCACGCACAGGGAGCAGCCATTTTGGAAATCTTCCTCTGCCTGATGGCTGTCATGTTATCCCTGGCTTGATTTCTTTTCTTTCTTTAATGCAAGCTTAAGACGTCACCTGTTCATAATGCCTAATAATGATATCTTCATTCAACCAAAAGAAGTGGCGCTACAGTGAGTCAGCATAACTACAGGGCTGTCTATCAAACACATTACTTGGACACACTTTGGGCACGGAGACATAAGCAATGTGTAATTACTAACTTTGAGCAGTAGTGTGTCGTTATTCATATGGGTCAATATTGTTCGTCACACTGTCACTGTAATGCAAGTTAGTCTATTGCCTTCATAATACTAATTTTAGGTCAAAATTGTGAGATTGAACTATGCACGTCAGACATTGGTAATGACTGTGCCAGGGTAAGTGAAGTGCACGGACTTGATGTGAGGAACAGCTTGACATTGAAGAAAGGCAAATGGTTTACTCTCTAGGCACACTCTAAAGGTTCCTCTTTTATATGTCACAAGAAAAACATGTCTACAGTTTTTTCTGATTATATGATGATTTATGCTAACTTTATGGTGTAATATGGCAGAATGGTTAGCGCTGATGCACCTTAGCAAGTTTGTGGGGTTGATTCTTGGGTCGATAGACAATCTTTCTGCTGGGTGTCCTCTGTATCTTATTGTGGGTTGTCTCCAGCTTCCTCTCACTGTCAGACATTATTCCATTTTAGCTAACATAAAACGGAATAGAACATTTAGATTTAGCAGGTACTTAGCACCTCCATTATTATTTGTGTATTTGTTACATTTTTCCATGCTGCAATTTAGCACTGTTTATTAAGGGAAGTCATTCATAATCTGATGATATGGCGTGATACAGGATGCATAATGGTATTCCGGTGATATCACTTGGGACGGTATTTGAGGACATGTGATGACAGGCTAACTTTTCATGAAAATGTCAACGCACTGCATACAATATTTGAAATGATTGATTTTCAGCATGCCGAAAGAACCTGATCTGAGCCATGCTGCATTCAACTTCAAAAAGTGTTTTCCATATTTTGGGTCAAGTCAGTGGTACATTTTAAACCCAACAAAAGAAAAGGAAGACCTCTTAGTTGGTGTCTAGTCAACTTGACATTGTTTTATACAGCCACAGTGTAAATAGCTTCAGGCATTGTGTGTGCATATTTAGCTCTGAGACTTGACAAACTTCCTTTCTTCTCAAAGATTGAACAGATCTGTTTTGATTCATATTCTCCCTGCTTGTTTTTCTACCTCTTTGGTGGAGCCTTTTCATCCATTTCTCTGCATTTAGATCTGTTTGTTTTTGATGCCTTTTTTCCCCTTCATACGCCTTCTCTTCTTCACATCTTTATCTCTTTTTTGCCATGCACCACCAGCAGCCCCCGGCCTCCATGTTAATTACACACACTTCGTCTTCTTCTCACTGTGATTCACCACTCACTGCTATTTCTGTCGGCCGCGCTGTCACCATCATGTAGACCTGAGTATCTATGTTTCGTCGGGGTCTTTTCTGCAGTTGAAACGAGAGGATGGAGGCGTGCTCCGGTGCCCAGTTCAACAACAAATGGCTGTTTAGCGTCATCCGATTGGCATAGATTAGAGCTTGTGATAGTGCTGCGGAGGAGGAAGTAGTGGTGGTACTTGCAAAAGTAGACATGAAAGTGGAGATCAAAACAGGCTAAAACACTTGATCTTTATTTGATAGGGTATTGAGGGCATGAAAAGTGAGTGTTTTTGCATAGGGGGCCACAATAGTACATGGTACAAGTAGGGATGCGCCATTATGAAATTTCTTGGCCAATACCAATACCAATATTTAAATTACCAATTGGGCTGATACTGTAAACAAATATTATTATAAAATGTAAACAAATATTCTTTTTTATTACATTTTGTCACACTAAAGTTATACATTTTACATTCTCTGGCTGTCTCCTTTTTGCACAAAAGGTTAACATCATCCGTCTGTACAGGCCGATACCGATATTAGTTAAAATTATAATTATCGGCCGATACCGATGTTGAGCCGATTATATCTGTGCCTCACTAGTTTGAAGGCCTATGCTAGCAATTATAGGTACACCTTTTCAGTTGAAGAGCAGGCACAGAGACCAATTTCACCAATACATCTTTGGTGGTAGAAAGATGTAGAGAAGCCATGATTACACAGGGCTTGAATCTATAATCACCCTACTGAGAGCCAAAAGGGCTAACCTGTCACAACGTCTTTTAATTAAAAACGCGCTGCTTAAAGCAACATGGAAGAACTTATTTGAATACAGCAAGGTTGAATTTAGTTTGAAGAGTTATTCAAAAAGTGCATTCATTTTGCTGTAAATGTCAGCAATGTCCTGTGTTGATAGAAATGATTGCTTGTCACCGTGACATTTCACACCATGCTAGATTTTATTTATTTATTTTTTCAACCTTTGCTTGGACTTTGCCACCAGGGATAGGAATTGTGTGAACAGTGACAGGAAACACATGAGCACCAATTGATTTAATGGGCAAAATATTTTTATTTTTTAAACGGCTAATGGGGAAATTATCCTTGCCATTTTTCCCCATGATGACTTCACTAAGAAGTTGATTTTCTCACCTGAGTGACTTTTACTCTGGTATTTGACCCTTGATCTTGTTAGGTTTGCATGATATGTCAGAGATGTGTCAATGGAACTGGTGGTTTCTGAGAGGTCATGAGAAACTGGATCTCCGGGCCAAGTTGATTTGCACCCACTTAAAATGTACGGCCTTTACGATATTGAACAGAAAAATTTGAAAACAGGCAACTCAAGCTTTTTAGTTTGTCTGCAAGTATTTTCTGAATTTTTCCCCCTGAAAATCTAGCTTGAAGCTATTGACCATTTCACTAATTTGTTAATAGAAAAAAATGCTTTCTAAATAGCCTACAACCCAACAAAAACTCCCAGGATATAGGATACATTTTGTGACTGACTTTTTGCAATAGGACAGCGATATTAATTAAAAATAATGACGTAATGTGGGATCTTTTTTGTAGCACACAATTGACATATGAGTGTGCTGGGAGTCTATATACTATTTAAAACCTGACCCCCACTTTACTAAAAGTCTCACCATCCCATGAATAACAGATGAGCTTGACACTGGATGGACTGGATTCACTGACGCTAAAGTGACCCAGATACCACTGTCCACCGGGCCAAGGGCTAAGTGGGAGCAAGAAGCCACTCAGGGTAGAGCACATCTCTGTAGTTTTTGTGAATCGACACAAAAGTTTGAGCCATTCAAAATGATACAGTTGAGTTAAGTTTGCTCACTATTGGGGGATTTTTGAGTAATACATTTTAAGAGAGAAGACCAGAGCAGAATTTAAAGTTCTGATCTGATGCTATAATGTTGCAATGTTAAATATGTCTTCCTTATGGAATACCCTACAGGTCAGAAAGCCAAGTACCAATCACAATCTTTACTAGACAATATAGATTCACCAGTTCATGTACAGTATATATGGATGACATTGGATGCTTGTAGAAAGTTGAGGAAAACCACGCAGAGACCATTACCAGATTTGGAGCCACTGTCCACATTGTTCACCACACTCATGCCATAACTCTTGCAGACAAGACATTTCAAAATCTTGTTCTACAATTGTGTTGGTTTAGTGGCATGTTTTTTGAAAGGATGAGCCACAACAAGTCTGAATAGAGAGAGCTCTGTGATTCACTGTTGTGTAAATGAGTTTGTTACTCAGCGATTAAAAAAACAAAAAACATCTGCTTCCTCTGATCAGACAGACAAACACTGGTGCTTTATTGAAAGTGGGAGGCATAGCGCTCACAAAGGTATTAGGGTTTCACTGTGTGGGTCATGATTTTAAAAGAATGTTTTCATACATGCAGCAATCAATGTTGTTTGACAGACCCTTAAAAATATGTGTAGTAGTTGTAGCAAGCAACAATAATATAAGAATAACAGAAACAATGGTATATTTCACATCTGGACTTGGTTCCGGGGTAAATGCTCTTATGGCATTTGAGACACAAAGTCCTTCTATGTCACACTGATATAGATTACACTTTAAAACTTGTATGTCCAAAGTGCCCAGGATGATAATAGGTCTACCAAAATACTGTATAAACATTGTTTCTATTATGGCCAGGGTGAGCATCATTTGTCCTGTCTTCAATATTATAAACTACCAAAAATGGACCTTTCCTGAAGTTATTTAAAAGAATGTAACAAACTAATGGCAGAAAATGTGTTTATTTTTCTTTAACAGGCAAGATTTGTCCATAAGCAACATACTATGCATCAATCAGTGATTTTTAGAGGCATATATTTGTTTGGTATTTATAGCCACCTTCACATCTCCAAGGTAAAATTGCTTTGTTGCTATTAGTTGACACATTCTTCCAAGCAGTAATAGCCTTTATATTTATAACCAACATCTCCTGCTGTCATCTCGTCATGGCTGGTGACAAGGGAGTGCACACTATTGTCGGCTTTTCGCAATTTCACACTTGAGCGACGTAGACAACAGACTTAAGAGCACCCAAAGAAGCCCCTTTCAGTATAGCATAGCACGGACCCCTCCTCTGGAGCATAGCTCTGTGGAGGGAGGAAAGGCACGTTTATCTTTCCACACAATTACAATTTCACTTAGAAAGGCTGCGAGCTGAAACGCAACACTTTGGACTGCCTGCTGCCACTTTTCAAAGAGAATAATGTTTGATTTATTTTTCTAAGCCTTATCTTGCCTCTGTGTCTGTGCCCACCACTTCCTCAGACAAGCTCTGTTTGTTTTTTTTAGGGCCCTGCATTTATACATTACTGGACATGAGTGCATTTCATTATGACACATTGTAAGTATTATATTATTATATCGGTGAAAGGAGATAACTCAAAAAACAAAGTGCCGGATCAATTTCAACTTTTGCAAACAGGTACAAATCATGAAGACGCCAAACTGGATTGATTTTGGTACTTCTACGATGAATATTAATTAGTAATTCCTTAAGCTGTGAAACCAATAACTCAAAACGTTTCTGACGGACCTTTTTAATTTTTGTTGACCGTTACATATCATGAAGATGCTGAACTAGATTGATTTTGGTCCTTCTACAATTAATCACAATTAATTATATTATGCCCTGGAGCACTTGTATATTTGTGTATATACTAGTGTATATTTAATGTACATAGGAAAATTACGGAGGTCAAATAAAGAATGCCTCTATAGCGGCCCATGTTTTTGACCGCTATGGGACCCTGGACACACTTACTTTGGCAGAGAGCAATGAAACTTGGTACAGTGATTCTCTACAGTGTACCAAACATAAAACATATTAATATTATTATATGGCTTTTATGCTGCCAGTTAATTGCATAGCGCCCCCTATAGACCAAAAGAAGAATGTCGTTTTAGGGAAATTAACAAAACTTGGCAAAAATCAAAAAAGTCAAATAGACCTTTACCATGTTTGTCATGGTTTGGGGGAGGGGCCTCTTAATTGCTCGCTAACAATATAAAAACCCTTAGAAATCAAGTGTCTTTTTTAGTATTAACACTAATCAACAACCTTCCACTAAAACTAAACCTGCTATTTTTGCACATCCCACTGGAGATCACGGAGTACGCTGCCTATACATGACTGGTCATCACTTCAGTGGTGTTGATAATGTGCTGACTATTTGTGAGACTATTAAGAACATGTTTAAACAGGCACTTTTGTATTTAGTGTTTCTTATTGAGTTGTCACATTAGTACATAAATATACTATAACTTCCTGTCTACATTTTTGATAGAACATTGCAAAAAACTGGGATTTAAAGGGAAACCATCCAGATCATGTAAAATCATTCTCCATTGATCCTTTTTATTGATTGGTTAATTGCAACAAAATCTATGTAAGTATTTGACTCATCAATGATCTCATGCTGCTCATGTTATCTGAATAGAGACCATCTGTAGATCTTATACTAATATGCTTTAATTTGACCTAATTTGGCTAAAATCATCATATATGGAACCAGCCTGATTCTAAACGTGTGTATCAGGACTCAAAACTGGATTGCAGAGTGGTTTATTATAGTTCCTTTTTGATTGATTGCCTAGATGTTTTAATTTTGAAACTGGAATGCAAAAAACAAAAAACTAAAGGAAGGTTAAAAAAATCACAATACAATAATGAGCAGCGATATTATTAGACAATTCTAAAGTTTATATACCTAAAAATACAAAACAACTGTGGTACACCAATACATAAGCAAAAGATGGACATAAAACAACAGAACAGTATTGAAGTGTGAAATGTGAGCTTGTATTTCCCTCACTGGGGCTTTGTAGCGCCACTGTGTCACACCCGAGCATTGGCAGCAGCAGGTCTATGAGAAAACATGTTTGACTCCTTGTGTGTGTATCCTTTTGTTTGATGTTACTGTTTGGCTGCAGTCATTGGGACAGTGTTGATGATGATGATGTGGGCTTTCACAAAAACAAGACTTGACTTGTCCCAGATCAGTGCAGAACAGGTGGGTCTAGTGTAACAGGTGCCTAACGGCTAAATATTTGTTCATGAAAAACCCGTTTGACACCCTTACACTGATTTAATGTTTTTGACTTTGTATTTTTCAGAGTACCATATGGTGTGTGTTTTATAATGGCTTTGTTGAAGGTGACCTGATTGCCAGCTTGTAGTTGTATCTCATTATTTTCTGCTTAAGTTACTGAATCCCTAAATAAATTGTTGACATTTTATTGCATGGGTTTTTTTAGGGCAGACCTCCTCCAAGGCTTTAGCTCTTATCTCAAAATGCTAAAGATATACCATATTTTCCGGTCTAGAAGTATCTCCGGAGTGTTTATGTGGCTTTAGCCCCCGCTATTTTGCCCAATATGAAAGTTGAGCCGATACCGACGTGCATCCCATAGCTCCAATGGTAATAATCTGAGTCCAGATGTTGATCTCTGATCTCCAATTCAAAATTCTTTGGATTAAGATGGTGTTAAATATTTTTCCACAATAACCAAAAATGTCTTTGTGCTCTGCTTCTGACATTAACAGGTAGGCGGGTCAATAGTCTTTCTGTGTCTATATTAATTCTCAATACAATGTAATCCTATTTCAAAGGCTGTCTTGAACCTGTGTCAGTCTCTTTCATTAAGTAGTCTATGCCTGGTGTCTTTGTGCCGCCGCAGTAGCCCTTGTCTGTTGGTTGGTTAGTCATTCAGCACATCTGCTCTGTAATCTCACCGATGACTCATGAGACATTCAGTCTGATTTAGAGCCACACTGTGCCCATACCGCACACCTGTGTAGTCCACTCTCTGCCACAGCCTCTATAGTCATTTAGTCAATATATGTCTGTATACAAAAGTGAATAAGAACAGTTATGCATACTAAACCATACTAAAACAAAGAGATTTGGTCATCTAGACTCTATACCTTGGGAAATCAACTGTGGTAGGCAGGCATTATTGGGCTGTACATGCATTAAAAAAAGTATTTTGTGTAGTTTAATATATATAATCTGAATGGCTTTTTTTTTTTTTTTTTACATAGTTGGTTCCAAGTGGTGGGTCGGGAACCAAAAGTGCAACGTGGGGAAGGATAAAGCTTCAATGTTACTGTCTTTCTGGTGGCCTCTCCACGTGAATTTGTAAAATACATTTAAAAAACACATGCCATAAAGGCCACAGTCAAATAATAATAATAAAAATACAATTGTAAAGTAAGTTCACATTAATTCAATTGAATACAATTTTATTTGTATAACAGTTGCCTCAGAGGGCTTCACAAAAAGAGATGTATGTCAACAATAGACAGGGTCATTGCAAACAGTAACACGTTAATAGACAATCAATAAACACACA
>JAVQKC010120656.1:0-15054 GCA_036025475.1 Philypnodon macrostomus
GTATGTATTACTCTGTGACGCTCCTGACTCCCGGAGCTTTGTAGTTTACCGAAGTCGTACCAAAACATTTTGACGGAGCGCCTTGAGCACTGTGTGACACAAAATTGCTTGGAGGTCAGTAAGCACAACCAGAATTAATCCATATATAAGGCGCCCCGGATTATAAGGCGCACTATTAAATTAATTCAATTAAAGGTTTTTAAGTGCGCCTTATAGTGTGGAAAATATGGTACTCTATATTACTACTATTATTATAAAATGATCTATTATGTTTTTGAAAACACTACTGTACTGTAATCCAGAAAAACAAATAAACAAACAAATAAATGTAGCGTAAATAGGAGTCATGGGTTGTGTAAATTGCTGACACATAATTTTTATTTACAGGGCAATATTTTATTGTGAAAAACTGACACTTTCTTTTTTTTTTGGCTATCACTTTATTTGCAATATTGAGTCAGACAGCTGGTATCTCAGTGTGTTCACTAGCACAGCATTTTAGCCTTGTTATTTATAGTAAAATGTCAACCTCTGTGCTTTGATCCAAATGGAAGTGATATTTTTGGCAGAAGTAATACATGCACAATAACCCTATAATAATAAGCCTTTTTGTGTCACTTCTGACATTCACAGACCTTTTTGAGAGTGGAGTGTTTTCAAAAAAAGCCATGACACGTGCCATTTATTGGGATGGTAATGAAGCTGCGCAGAGAGGGTACTGTGTTTGTTGTTGGAGGGTGATCAAAATGGCGGTAAACAAATGGTAGATGTTACTAACACGATGGAAAGTGTTTGGTCGTGTCTGGTGACGTAAAGGGTTAATTCATTTTGGAGGCTAAAAATAAAAAGCGGTGAGCTCTTAGATTCATTATCAGTGAATAGATAAGATGATGACACTATAGGATGGATGTGTTTTACTGGCACGGGTGATACATGTAGAACATAAGTGGCTATGTGTCACATTTGTCATGCGTTCTGAATTCTGAAACTAGAACGATTATCTTACATGTTGGCTATCCAGGCTATCTCTGTGTCTAACAATAATCAAAATAAAACAGAAATAATGTAAGAAATAATGAAGTAGGCTATATGTGTGGAAATCCCTGGCCTGACTGCTGTTGTTTTCAATTAGGTGTTTTAATTCCTCTACTTTGCATCAAATTGACACTTTTTCTTGAATCTTGTCACTTTTTAACCAATTAGAAGAACTTAGGAAATGTGTTTTTTGTGTGTTCAGGTTTATAGAACACATTAGTTAGCCTGCCACCAAAAATGCTACTATATAAACTACTATGCTACATGGTAAACAGTAAAACAACTGCTAACTGCAATAAACATGTAATGCTAGCCTAAAATATTAGCATCATCTTTGGTACCTAGCTAGCTGTACATTTGCTTTATTAATAATGCTAATATGGTATGCTTCAACATGACATTAAACATAAACTAACATTCCTTTCTCCACTTCATCTTTACTGTATGCATACAAAATGTCAGTATTGTGCAAGTTGTACCCTACAGTAGTCAGGCATTGTCCCGTACTCTAAACTAGCTCGTGCTCTGTCATCTTTAATGATCATTCCAAGACTTCCAGTTCATAACCTTCCAAGTTACACTTCAATCGCATCCGGAAGCATCTAGTTACTCATCAAGCCAGTCTGTGTCTCTGCCTAATGGCCATCCATGATTCAGACACGTTACAGATGCAGTGTGCTAGCCAACGTGCTTCACCCTCACTTAACCTACATGTGTCTGGTTTAGTGCAGGCACACGGCTTGATAAATGAACCTTTATATGAGAGTCTAACACGTGGATGCTTAGGCTTAAATTAGTCAAAGTTAGAATTTCTTAATAGCCAGCGTAACAAATAAAATGTAACAGTAAAATTATGTAAATACCATTGCATTCATAGTTCAAGATTTGTGGATTGTTGTAAATTACAGTAAGAAAAAATAATAAAAAATGGTAAAGTAATGACAGCAACATACTATTTTCAATGTAGAATACTGTAAATTGTGTTGCATTTTTATGAGGGTTGAATATAAGGTTTATTGTCTATCATCAATGCTGATAAAAGCAAGTCACTATTGTGAGTAGTTAATTTGATATTGTTAGTTATTTTACAAAATAAAATCTACAATATTGTTAAATGTTTTTTTTCAGGTAGCAGTTATGTAGTTTTGTTTTGCATTGATTGGCTGCAAAATCATAGTATTCATATGTATTTTTAATGTGATTATATATACTTTGTTTTGCATTTCTGAGCCAATCCGCCCATCATTTATTTAATATTTTCTGATGCTTATTCAATATTCTTATGATGAACTTTTTTTCTATTTTGATTGTTAACCTGTACATGGAGTCTTTTTCAGAGCCGGGTGACAGCTTGATAAATTGACCATCGCTTTTGGCTGCTATGGGAATCTGCTAGTTTTTTTTTCTAGGTGCATTGTAATGGGATTGACATTGAGCTTTCATGCTATCAGGAATGCTGTGTGTTGCCTTCTGTCGACTCACCAGCACAGACATTGAATAACGATTAAACATAAATCGATATCTATGACTGGTCCAGGTAGAAGCTCTAATAGCTTTAGTGTGTGTGCGTCTATGGGGATTTGTGCATTTCAAGGCACAAAGCAAAATCGAGACTGGACGGAAGTGTAATTTATTTTTTTAGTCCTGTGTGGGTTGCAATTTTTAAATATGTTCTAGTTACTTAAGCCATAAAAAGTAATTGGACTTATGGTGTATTCCCACAAGTATGGTTCTTGGCCTGGTTATTTGAATTGTGTTATGGTAAAGTAACATACTTTGTCTCAAGGGCAAAATAATTATTGTGATAGAGAATGGTTGTCGGCAAAGGTCTTGTGCAAGTCACTCTGGCAGTTGTTCTGGAAGATACTCGATAGTTTCTAGTGTAGACACCAGCTTTGCGACCCCTAATATTAACAGACAGAAGAATAAGAATGAATGAACAGAAATTAAGAAATAAATAAAATAACTTACTTTACACTATTTTGAATGCACTTGTGATTTAGAAATATGTTGCTATTTGTGACTTTCTCAGACGTTCTATATTTTGAAAAGAGTGGGGGTCATACTACACGACTACTGAAAGACTGGGGTCTCACACTTACCGACCGAGAATCCTAAGAGAGCACACACTACGCTAAACTGAAGCCACGCAGCAATGTTTTCTTCCTGTTCCAGTGGCCCACTTAAGCATTAGCAGCGCTGGAGAGAGGTCCTGTGCTGTTTTTTTTTTCATCTAGTCAGGTTGGTAAGCAGTCCACACTGCACGACTACGTTCAGAATCAGCTTTAAAATTCATACATGCTTGATTGACTACGACTGGAGTCTGGTCATCAATCTGTCCGCTCCACACACTTACAGACTCCAGTTGTTAACTTGCACACACTAACCGATTGGAACCACAACTACTCCCTTCAGCTCACTCAACTAGTGATGACTTGGTAACGACTCAAAACAACTGGAAATCAGAGTGAAATCGGGCCAAAAATCGTGTAGCGTGTCCCCAGCTTAAGTTTGTGAAAGGTTAGACCGTGACGTAGTCTAGCACATGTAAACAAATGAAAAAAACAAGTTGACTGTTTCAGATCAAAGAAGACATCACAGATGTTGGGTCACTCAGTCACTGGCTGACTTCTCTGACATTTGTGTTGGTCTTTCGGGACATTAAAAGACTGCTCTATACGCTAATGGAAGACACACTTATGAAGATAGGAATGTGTTGTTTACTTGAAGATGTTGGAAATGGGCTAGTTGCAATGGTCTGTTTGCGAGAATTTTAGTATTTGTCTAGTTACTAATTGTCTTTCTGAATTGCTGCATTGTGTTTTGTATTAAGAATGAATCTCAAACACTCTGTAGTTAAAACATATCAGGCATTGACAGAGACAGTATTACTATGCTAATTCAATGCTATGCTAGGTCAAATCAAGAAAAAAAGTTAGTAAAGGGCCTTTTTGTGTGCCTCTTAAACTGAAAATTAAGTAGTGTATTTGTATGCTTGTTTAATGGCTGTAAAACAAAATGTGTTTTACCTTTTTCTAGATTGGTTGAGGCGGTTTTGATCTCAAAACTGTTATGTTCATTAAATTAAAAAAAAAAATGCCTGCTTTTGTATATAGCACAAGGACAGTAACCCCATGCTTGGCTGACTTTTATATAAAAATAATCAAAACACAAATAGTAAAAAAAACAAAAACATGTGGCAATGGGTAATTTCTTTTTCAGTTTTGGCTGTTACCTTGATTTGAAACCTTGGGATGTATTGAACTGCATGTCATCACAAAGGCTAATAAGGAAAATAAAGCTTATAAGACTGCTAATTCCACATTTCTGCTATCTCTCCACTAGTGCACATTCCGTCTGCATCTAGCAGCCTCGCCTTGCCTTTTTCCAGACTGTTTACAAATGCCAGATGACACCCCCCTTCCAGCCACCAACCCCCAACCCCATTCTCCGTTCATGCATTTAGCGCACCCTGCAATTTGAGTGCATTAATGCTATTCTCAATTGCCATTTTTCGCATCACTGTCACAATCTTTCGAGAGATCAATGCCCCCTTGGTCGCCTTCCTTGTGATTAGTCAGTACAAAAATGATTCATGGCTTGGGATCGGAGGGAGGAGGGTGTGTGTGTGTGTGTAAGAGGTCTGATATTCCCCAGACGTGATCCTGGTTACCGCGGTGATGTAATGATGCTACTACTTCTCCTTTCTCTTCCCCCCTCGGCGATGCTTGGCTAATGACCCGGGCTAGCGCGGCAAACCACCTGAGCTTTTTTCATTTGTGTCTTGTTTTTTAAGGCATTACATCATGAGACAGGAAGAGGTGATGTCATACCGGGTCTCCAGTGGCTCCCTTCACTCCCCACCTTCCCCCCTCCCACTGCTCCCAATTGCTTTGACTGGAGCCAAACCAGTAGCTGTTGTTGGTTGTTTTTTAGGCATTGTCTGCAGCCTTGCTTTTTATTTACTATGACACTTGCACACACATACAAATAAATATAATTGATTGTATTGTGTGCCATAATCAAAATTTTGACACAATTTATACTTCCTTTATTTGTTTGAATGTAAAATGTCTTGAAAATAATACAAAGCTAGACACGTCTGACGAGAAAATCATAGCGATGAAACCGAGAATGATTGACACTGCCAAATATGCCTTGACAACAAAATGCCCTGACAACAAAATGCCTTGACACATGGTACATATTCTTTGGTAGTTGCTAGGTTTGATAAAAACTGTAAAGTAGTTCATTTTAGTAAATAGTTATTAAATAGTTGCTTGCTGGCTTTAAATTCGGTATTCACCATTCAAATAAGCCTTTTTAGAGCTGGCAATTTGTTAAGCAAGAACTAATCTTGCTGTTGGGGTTGGCAGTTCAAACCTCCCACCAACCTATGTACTATGTTGTTATATACTTGAGCAAGACACTGTCTATGTGTGAAAGTGTTTGTGATTAGTTTTTAGTGGTAGTTGGCGAGACAGTCGTGGTATGGTTGTCACATCTCTGTCAGTCTGTCCAAGGGCAGCTGGGGCTACAGAGGTTGCTTACCACCACCAGTGTGTGAATGTGGAGGGCATTCTGATGTCTTGTGGCTAGATTACCAAGATATGAGTGCCTATCTTAAAACAACCTTTTTGGATGATAATGACCATTGAGATAAAGAAACATTGTGTACGCCGTTTGGAACTCTATTTGTCTCTCATGCCCATTACCAAGCAGCTCATGTCTGATAATATCATGTAAATTGATGTCTAGAGTAGGAACACTGCTTTGTTTACATTTTCTATTGCATTCAGATGTATGCTATGGAGGCTGTTGTTGTTTCTGATATCTGACCTCTTGTCTTCAAAACTGAACAACTTTTTACACAAAGTATCCATTTTATTTTAGAAAATATTTGGCTTTCCAAAAATGAAATGACTAAGCGTGGTAAAACTGAAGGATAAAATAGAAATGAATGCATAAAACTGCTAAAAGGGAAGAAACAGGAAAAAACTACACCAGGACTAAGCCAGATTTAAGAAAGGATTAAACAATATCTAAAACAGAACTAAACAAAGTATATATCAGGTCTAAATTCGGACTACATCAGAACTAAACCAGGTCTCAAACAGGATTAAACAAGGTCTAAAACCAGACTATGCAGGTCTAAACCATGCCCAAACTGTGCCAAACCCAGGATCAAACCTGATCTGAAAAAATAATTAAACAAGGATCAAATAAGGTCTCAACCAGGACTAAATCAGGATCATGGCAGGATTAAATCAGGTTTAAGTAAACAGGACTACATCAGGTCTAAAACAAGACTACGTAGATCTAATCGTCCAAAGAAGTGCTGAGTAGCTTAATATCCATTTACTGTATGTCCTTCTAGCTTGTCCACCGCACTTCCGTGATCATATATGGGCTTCGTACCCCCAACCCCCCCTCACCACACCTCCTCATCCCTTTGGCCTATTCATCGGACAACGTACCCGGTCTGTACACGCACTGTTTTAGTTGTGACCCTTTGTAGTCCAGCTCAAGTGGTTGAACCTACTGCCGCTTCTGTCTTTTTTGTTACACCCCCCTTCCTCTTTCGTCTGCTGCCGTTGTCATAGCTACCAAAAACCCTAGAGGATGTGTGTCTGTGTGTATATATAAGGGGGCGGAGGTGTGGTTGCTATGGCTATTCCAGCTGAGCGACAAGGTGACATCATCGGCGCTAATACTAGTTTTCAATCTACACTTTCTTGCCGTCTTTTTTCCATTTCAATCTCTCTAGTCTCGTCTCATCCTTTGCTCAGCCGTCAAGGGAGGAAGGATGCTGTCAGGAAATGGCTTGCCTTTATTCGGTTACCATACCAACCGGGTTTCGTGCTGAAGCCGGTGTGATAAACGCATTACTACCACTCATCTGCTTCTCGCATTCAATCTGCGCCTCCATCTATCGTTACATTTGGATTTTTTCTCTCCTCTTTTCCTATCAGCTGGTGTGGTGGCCCGCTTTCTGCCAACACCACTTTATTTTTGCCTCTCGCAGCCCCTTGTAGCAGTGACGTCAATTTTATTGGGCTGCTGGGTCTAAGGGAATAGGGGTGCTTTTCTTGTAATCTCAAGGGATGGGCAATTAGAATGTTTACTGACCAGTATGCTGTACAGTGACATATATACATTTACATATATACGTTTTAAATCATGCAGCCCAGGTTCAGACCTACTTCAATTCTGACAAAGACTTAATCCTGGTCTAGAATGAGTTGGTCCTGGTTTAGCCTTAACCTATTCCAGTTCCGGTGTTTAATCCTGGTTTTCACCTGATTTAGTTATGAACTGTGCATTTATTTATTCTGTCATTACTGTAACAATACCAGTGTTCATATTAATGAAAAAAGAAGAATAAATGGTATTGTGATGAACATTGGATTGGATGTACATTGAATTTGTAGTTGCAAGGTTTTTATGAAGAAAATACAAAATTAATTGAACTCGCGATAACATCGAAATTGTGATCTTGGCTTATTATGTGGTATTTTAGGTATAAGTGATGGCAACTTAACATTTGGTAAGGTCACATGGTCTGCTGGGACTATCACATGATTAGTTAACGTTTCAACACTCTTAGCTCATGGGGAAAGTCCTTGGGTGGGACTATAGCCAGCCACAACAATGATCCTTACAATGAATACACTATCTGCCTTATACTTTGAAATAAACTAGACCAAAATATCTGACTTTTTATTCTATCGTATTTGTTTTTCCATGCTTTAGGATTAAATGGTAGAGGGTCATGCACCGCCCCCTGGCCCCCCCGCCCCCCGCAGGCAGCCTGTCCCGCCCCTCCTTCAGTAGCAGCCCTGACACACATCCACTCACACACGCTCGCTTCACCCCAAACAAACCGCTGTCTTCGCCTTGCACTTCCTCCGCATAGGCTGCTCTTCATATCATTTAAACAGCGCATAAAGACGCTAGTGTGTCTTTGTTTTGGTTTTTTTGCAAGAGAGGAGGGTAGGGAGCATCGGGAGAGGCGAACGCAAACGTGAGTGAAAGTCTCGTCAGCCATGTTTTACGCCGCTTCTTCCACCGCGCATTCGCCTTGCAGCTTCCACTCCTGCTCCTACGCGACTGTCAAGTAAAAGGGAAGCCAAATCGTGCGCGCCTTTTTGGATAAACGGATATTTTGCATACGTTTTTTGCTTGGTTTTTCGTTTTTGGAAGCGGTGAACGCCACCGCTTTCTGTAAGCAGGCCCGGAGTGCGTGCAGAGAGAGTGGCCGGAGAGAGGGGAGGGACAGGCGGGGCACACGGACATGGCAGTGCACGCGTAAGTGGCAGGCTCCCCGGGATGCTAGATTTTGGCCACATTTGTTCATTATGAAACCATTAGCAGCGTCAGACAGCAATGGAGTCCCGAGCCAGCAAGAAAAGCCGTCGGTAAGTGCTCATTTTCAACCCCTCCACCCTCATATTTGTAGGGATATTATAACTCGCAGCATCGTATCATTAATTTCCATCGAGTTTTTTTCCTTTTAGATGAATGGGAGAAAATCGCAGATGTGTGTCAGTGTGCTGTACTAGAAACAGCCGCCATGTGCTCACTGTCACAAACCATTGATCTAGTTACTACGAGAAACCCCTGGAAAAGGCATTTTACTTGCATCCTCGATTTAACGTACGCGTAACGCCAAATTACCTCATGTAAACCTCAGTAAAATGAGAGCGTGAAGAGGTGGCGTCAGAGATTGAAAAGCATCATTTTGGATTACCGATGCACGATTCTCGTGATAATGCATTTGTTAGTAAGACATTTGTGATGGATGGACGATTAGAATATTTACCTAAAAATCAAACATGAGATAGCCTTGCACAAAGCATTTCTGTGAAATTTCAATGTATTCGTCTAGAAATTGATGTCAATGCCTCGTTCAGTGTCAGCAGCTGGGCGAATACAGCTGGTGGTGCTGTCCATGGTGCTAGAGGCAGCAGGTTCTCGTGTACACCATACAAAACCACTCTACAACACAGACAGCCTAGCACATCTGAACTTGACTCGATTGATTGTCTGTCTGCACGGCTGGCATCATTCACACTATACGGCCACATATCTATTTGCGCATAAAAACAACCTCCAAGACACACACATATACACACACCAGGGTTAGACAGTGGTGGTAAATCACATTGATGGGATGCCTCCCGGGTTACAGAGAGCAGATGTCCAACGAAATATCGCCTTAATATCCCTATAATAGTCATGGGTGTGTCAATCGTTGATGGGCGTATTTTATCCTCTGGGGCGCCCTGTTTGTGTAGAATAAAGTGTGTCAAATAGCTGACATTTGATTGGATATTGTGTGTTTTTTAATATTTTTTACCCATTATCAGTTCAGGGTTTTATTCTTAAATACATTAAAATAGTGGCATAGCAGGAAGATTAGTTTAGTTCAGGGGTGCCCAAAATGCGACCCGGGGACCATTTGTGGCAACTGACTGATAATATGCATTGCTAATAGCCCTTCATCATCTTCAACCAGCATTTTAATAGACCTGCCTTTACTAGCCTGAACTTTGATTATATCATAATAGACTGCATTTGCACATCTCATATCTCAATTGCAATATAGAGCATAGTTATTTCTGCATATCCTCTAAAAAATACATCCCTACAGTGAACCTATTAGCATTTCGACATGGGTGCATGCTTTTAATATGCTATACCAGGGGTGTACAGAAACATTTCACCGAGGGCCATAAAATGGGTCAAAAATGTATCCTATGGAGGGCCATTCTCTGAGGTGACTGATTTTACTTCACCAAAGTCCCCTTCAGTTGCATCAGTTTTCTTGGACACACATGGTCGGGCCCTGTATATTATAACCACACAGAAAAGTGTGTTTGACAATGAACGGTTTCTTTTAGTTGGATTATGTAGAGTCACAGTCAACAACATATTCACTTGTTTTTTCAACTTTCACCAAATTCAAAGTATTAAAGCCTATGTTGTAATTGTGCATTTCACCAGACATCTTTGGTCACAACCTACATGCTTCCAATTGTGTGTGATATGGCCATGAAAAAAATCGAATTTTGATATGAACTTATGACGACCTGCTAACCTGTGAAAATCTTTAAATCATGATACAGTGAATTAATTTAAGCTTTGCTCTTCACTGTCATTGTTACTGTAACGATGCCAGTGTTCATATTATTAAAAAGGAAAATAAATAGTGTTAAATATTATAATGAACATTGGATTGGAGGTACATACATTTTTTTATGAAGACACTGATAGCAGTAGTCTTCTGTGTAAGACAAAAAATTGTATAAAATCTATTAAAATCGTGATCTTAATAAAATGGTGATATTATGTTTACCATATCACCCACCCCTACTTCCAATACATTCTGCTATTATTGGTTGACATTGACACACTAGAACCTCAGGCCCTCACTCACTGTCAAAGGATTATATGTGATCAGATACGACTAGTTCCTCATCACAAAAAGCTCATGTCCCACCGTTGCCTGTTAGTTAATTCAAGAATCGTCATTGGCAGGATCTAAATGTTTCTGCAGCCAAAATGGAATTATCGTTTCTTGCACACATGCACCTTCAAATACACAAGCACAGTACATTCAGACAAATGGAAATTATGTAAGACATCCATGAACATGAGTGCTGTAATCACAGCCTGGCTCCTGGCATGTGGAAACACACATTGTGGCGTTAAGGACATTAATGTTTCTATTTTAGGACTATGTTTTGTTAAAGTAAAGCTAAAACAATTTGCAATCACAAAATAGTAGACAGCAATTAGGCAATATAATATTCTCTGCACAAAAAAAAAACAGTATGGTAAAACCCTCTGCACACATGTTCTGAAAGGCATGTGATTCTTGTGGAAGTTTAACAGTTAATATTATATCTTCTTTCAAGTGTTAATGCTTCCAGTATTATTTATTTGCACCTCAATGCCCTTTAGCCTTTTTTAACAGATAATGTATTATATTTAGTATAAGTTCAGGTGATATTAGTTTAAGCCTACAATAAACTGTACAGTTCAGATTCTAAACTAGCATTTTAAGGACTTTGTACTGTACCAAAAAAATATAGCCCCATACCTATTTGCTGGTTAAATTCTAACCCTGAATGAAACTAGTCCCATGCCCCAATAAAAGTGTAAAAGTTTTCCATTTCCAACTTTAAAGGGTTCTCCCCTCGTTGTGGTTTAACTGGCCTCTCTGTTTTTCCTCTTTTAGCATACAAATGAAACCTAGTGTAAATATTCATTCAGCCCCAGCAGGAAGCCCTTCACTAGCAAAGTCAATACTAGCCACTAGATCTTATTACATTAATGACATCACCGCGGTAGGGCTCATAACTATTGGCTGTAAGGGGTGCTACAAATCTATGCTTTCTTATGGGCTCCATCTTATCTTTATTGCAACATAACACACGTTAAGTTACCATCAGAGCACAATTCATGCAGATCCATCAGCTTTTTATGGAGCGGGAGGGTTTTATGTGGGTGAGATTGCAGGACTGCGAATAACTTTACCATCATTACACTGTTTTATGATTTTCATCAACTGCAGCTCATTGGCAAAGTGTTTTAGCCTGTGGTGTTTTTTATAATAAATCTGAGTTTAATTAGGGATTCATGACCAAAACCCTCTTCAGTACAAATTATCATTTTGATAATCCTTTTTCTGATGTATACAAAGACTTAGGGATGCATAATGTGTTGCAACATAGGGCTGCACGATAAAAAAAATATCTATTTATATTCTATGACACATATTGCATTTGTAATATCATTTTTCAAGATTTAGTTCACATTTTATACTGGTCTGGAAGTATTCACATTTGAACGAAGACCTTTCAGCAACATTCTCATTATTGCAATGGCAGCACATGACAGTGTCACCATGGTTTTAAATCCAACTCTAAACTTAAAGTGAATAGCAGTAAATCATTGTCATTGTTAAGATGTTTTTCAGGATATAATCTCAATATAGGACAAAATGACTGCTGTAAATTTGGCAAGGATGTTGATTGATTTTACATTTTGTTCTTATTCATATTTTTGAATATTGTGATAATGATATGACATGCAAATGTTCCAATGTAATCTAGAGCCACCTTTCTAAATTTGACACCACCCGACTATCCAAAACAAACACCTGTAATATCACCGCAATATATCATGATCACAGTCTATGCATGTGCAAGTTAAAATGGGAATCTTTGTCAAAATGAGGGATTCACCGATATGGAATTTCTTGACCGATGCTGATATTTTAATTACCAATTTTGCCGATACCATTTCCTATACCGATATATATATATATATATATATATATATATATATACCATATAATATGTTTTGGTACGCTATGTTTCTTGAAATTAAGAAATCATCAGAAATTACTATATTATAACTGTATAAATGTATTTATTATTACTTATTACTTTTACTTCACCGTAGATGTGGACTTTTTGAATGGGCTTTTAGTTCTGTTTCAGTTTCTAAAACCTTAATATATTAGAAGATATTTTTTTAACAGGTTACCGTCTGCCATCTGTACAGGCCGATACCGATATTAGTAAAAAAAAAAAAATTATCGGCCGTCACCGATGTTGAGTTGATATAGCTTTGCATCTTTTAGTCAAAATGGCAAAATATTGTAATTATGATGGATCGATGTGCAGTATACAGTAGCTCTCTAAATTGTAAGGTATGTATAGCTGGATATATAGACAAGATGCAGTAAACTTATTTAATGACATGGCCTACATTTCTGAATAAATTGGTGGATATTGCAGCATAGCGGACGGCCTTTCCCATTGCAGGTAATGACATTCTCTGTCTATCTGCTGGCTGGTGTGGAGATTGGAAGTGTGGAAGGGAAAGCATATCAGACTCATTTAATCGGGCATGCCTCTAATCTGTTGATCCGGAGAACGAGAAGCGGCTGCTGCTGTTGTCTGAAGGAAACTCCCTCTGATACGCACCGTCTTTTAGCTTGCCAACGGTGGCGGTTTTCCCTTCTTTAACAAGTTAAACCCATATCGAAATATTTAAAGGATCAGTAGCGCTTTAGGCAGTTTTAGCAGCTTATATTCCAGGTAAATTTGGTTTTATGCAGCGTTTTATAATTGAAATGTACTAATTGCAACCGTAATACGACCATTTTGATTTTGGCTGCACAAAACAACATAATACATGTAAAACAAAACTGGTTATCGTGTTGTTTAACCTCTGTGAATTGAATTGCAATCTAATCACAATCAAAATATCTCATAAAAATTAGATTTTCTTTTCTCCCCAAAATTGTGCCACCCTAAGTAATTTAGATTGTACAGTTGCCTCTCCACACCATGCCAGTAATTCACAAGTAGGTAGAAGATCGCTTGGGCATACTCTATGAAGAGATTGAGAGCCAACTTACACGTTGGACCATGAATCTAGGTCATTAGGTCTGTGGCATAATCTAAGGCGCACCACATCTGCTCTCATGTAGCGCAAGCCAGTGTGGTGGATCCAGCATTAGTGCCATGGTTAATCCTCGGGTGACAGCTGATGGCATATATTTCGAGATCAGGCTTTAAGAAAAAGAGTGCCCTTGATTTGTTTGCAAGCTGCATTACCTGAAAAAGTCCTTCAGTCAGCGACACCGTTTATCCTTAAAGTTGCACTACCTGCTTCTGTGCAGGGGAAAAAAAACTAAAACATCTGAAATTTGGAATGATCTGCAACCCTTTTCTTTTCCCCTCCTTTTCAACACTCAATCAACAAACCAGGAAGCATCAGAACAGCGGCCTGAAGTTGGCTATTTTAAGTCTTTCTTTTTAAACTAAAAAATGGGAAAAAAAACCTGTGAAATCAGCTCCCTCACATTATTCCTGATAGATTCTAGTTCTTGATAAATAATGTTTCAACCATGCAGAGCGCTTCTGTACTGTGAAAGTGTTTGATTGGTTGAAAACAAGTGTCTCTGCGCTCTTAAACAGAAATCCTTATAACACAGCCCACAGAGGGTCTCAGTCAAATTTTTTTCTCAGATCACTTCTGGTATGCTGTACTATTGACTGTGTGGTAACGTTTTTATGATTAGAAGTAAACAATTTGCAACCACATTATCTCAAAGTATGGATGCACAGATATATCGGCTCAACATCGATATCGGCCAATATGTACAGTTTTGACTAGCATTGGCCTGTATACAGTAGATGGCTGATCTTACCCTGTTGTTCAAAAGGATAACTTCTAATATTTAGGGTTTGAAACAGCCAGAATAGGAAAGGCTCATTCCAAAAGTCTGAATTTCATATTGGTGCATCCCTACCCCAAAGTGAAGAGCTTTAAAACCCTTTGTGATGCTGCAGTTAATTACATTGTCTCAGTTTCTTGCCAATATTTAACAGCATTTGACACGTTGGCTCCAATATGTTTTTTTTTTGTGCCGTTTTACGGTGTACACAGATATAACCAATGCTGGAAAATAGCAGCCTAAACCGACTAAACTGGAGACTAACAAGCTTGCTTACATGAAGAAATAGCATAGACTAAATTTAAACTGGGCCTGCAATATATGAGAAAAACTTTTTATATTCAATAATCATTTTACGATATTCTGAATTTTTATGATGAAGCAGAGATAGTTCCTTTACTAGTTGAAATTGCCTCATAATCAAAAATTAAGACCAAGCAAAGACTAAAACAAGACTTAAGTAGGACCAAATTAAATTACAAAAATTGTACTTTTAATTATGTTTATTTGGTCACCACCATGCTTATTTAGTCAATGCTTTTACTTATTGATTTGAATGGTCTAGAGCTATGTCATAAAGCTGCAGTAC
Source organism: Philypnodon macrostomus (assembly GCA_036025475.1). NCBI lineage: Eukaryota > Metazoa > Chordata > Actinopteri > Gobiiformes > Eleotridae > Philypnodon > Philypnodon macrostomus. The sequence continues at coordinate 14,883 of JAVQKC010120656.1, forward strand.
CTGATATTTTTACTTTGTATTTGAGCAAAGTAATTACACAGTCAATAGTTCAGCATACCAGAAGTCATCTGAGGAAAAATGAGACTCTGAGACCGTCTGTGGGCTGTGTCAAAAGAGTTTTGTTTTCAGCACTTCCACAGTACAGGATTTTCAGATTGGCTGAAACATTGTT
>JAVQKC010120669.1:0-20508 GCA_036025475.1 Philypnodon macrostomus
TCAGTTTCATATAGTGCTTTTCTCAACACTCAAAGACGTTTTACAATTACATTATTCATTCACTCATCTGTCACCCCTGATGGTGGTAAATTACTGGTGTAGCCACAGCTGCCCTGAGGCCCACTGACAGAGGCGTGGTTGCCAGTCTGCTCCTACAGCCCCTCCGATCACCACCAAACACCAATCGCACAACCACATTCATTCATATTCATTCATAATAATAATACAAATAAATACTAGACATTTCTAAAAATTATTTATCTGACCCTGTTCTATGATGTAGAGTAGGTAATCTGTCATAATTATTAATTTACTTTAGTCCCTCCCCCTGGCCTCTACAGCAACATCAGATCAGATTTTGTGGGTTACTGCATTGACCAATCATAGTCAGTGACTGTCTTTGCATTGAGGTCGAGAGATGTCACTGCTTTGAGAATTAGTGTTACATCATCTGCCCCCCCGCTGTGAAACTATAATGATGTTGGAAGTTATGTCACTTAAGACACCCCATTACTAAACCTTATGATGCTATTGTAGGTCAATCTCAACAGGATTCATGACCTCTTCCCGCCATGAGGATCTGTCAGCGTTTCCATGGAGACCGACGTGACATGACAGCGATGCTATCCGAGCTAATTGGCTAAAGGAGAAAAAGGTACTTTGATATGTCAACTTAAAAATGGATGGAATAAATATAAGAAGTATGAATTATGAATAAGGTTGCCTTCATTTGCATCAAGGACAGAGCCATAATCAATGGGGTTCAAATGAATTATGACTGGCACGGCAAATGATGAGATAGAGTCAACCACTTCCTGCTGAAAACCACATAGTCATTATTCTGAGAGTTACTGCGCATCAATACAATTATTAGGCAAAATAAAAGAAAGACCTCCAAAAACACAATGGTTTACCAAGCAAGAAAATTTGATGATCTGTAATTTGACTGAATACAAAAAATTGTAGAATATGGTTATAAAAGAATGATTGTGCAATGATAAAACATCCATCATCTCAAGAAGAATTGGAAGGTTGATGGTCAGATGTCCATGAGCAAAACATTACCTTCAGTTACTGTTACACGGGTCTATGAATGTTACAGTGATTGTTGTGTGTGTAGTGGAAGAGGCCATTGACAGAAGTGGGTCCATCTTTCTACCATGTCATTTATATATATCCAAGGATGTGTATGCATAATATAGACAACATTGGCAGTTCATAGGACTAACTCTACTACGCTAATGGCCCATCAAGATGTCTTCTCTGTTCTATGTCGTCATAAGCTTTCTAGTGTGTTTACAGTTGTTTTCAATGCGTTTGAGACTCTAAGGTTGTTAGAGAAGGAAATGTCCGCTAAACCACATGCGCTAGTTGTATCTTGGTGTATGGCACACAATCTGCTACATGGTTCATTGAGAATGATATTGTGTTTTTTTCATCATTCCCTATACGTGACAATGCTTACACGTTCTATACATGCAGTGGTAGTCTATCTATTCAATTTCTACGATTCCAGTTGAACCAACACTTTTTTACATGCATTTTAAAAGTCCTTATTATATTTGGAAGGCAATAATTCAAATGTCCCTCCTCGCCCGAATCCACGCTGACTGTGTCTTCGGAGCACACAAAGGACAGTCGCTAAAATCTATTTCCCCTATTGTAGCAAGGGCGTCGGGATTTATACGGCGGAATTGAAAATGCCAAAAGTATTAGTTTTCCTTCTCAGTGGAAAGATAGCACACAGCCACAAACTGGAACGGTTTGTGTATGGTGGCGTTGTCACAGCTGAAGTTATGAAAAATGCATTCGACCCCCCCAGTCTCCTGTAAAATATATCGGCCCAGGTGCTACCTAGCAAGCCTCTGCATAATAACCAGTCTCACTTGTGTATGAATTATTCCAATGAGTCGCTATAGCGTCGTCAGATTGGGTGAAGCTCGCTCGCTGGCTTTCCACGGATTATACGGCACACCGGTGGACTTGAACGGGGGCTGCCCTCTGGCTACTCACGATGGGGGAGAGAATCTTCTTTCTTTCTCCATTCGGTCTCCCTTCGCTGGACTTGTTGCCCCCATTTTCGACTTTATTTTTCTTCCACTCCTGCTTCTTTCCCGTTCCTTGTTTATGCTTCGGACAGCAAATCAATAGGAAGAAGCCATACGGAGGGGCTTCATTATGTGGTTATTTTAGGTTTTTGCTGTCTCTGGCCACTCGTTTTGCCCTCCCAAGCTTCGACATTTTATCTCGGCGGACAGACAAGTCCGTTTTTTCTGCCTGCCAGGAACGAGAGGGAGAAGAAGAGAAATCAAACTGGAAAATGAAGATGTTAATGAGGCGATAGTGACGTGGTTTCAATAGTGACCTTTCTATGACAGCTTTCTCATGCCCAGTCAGCTCAAAATCAGTCTTTAGAGTCGTTTGATATATTTTCTTATTACATGCCTAATTAACCTGTCTCTCTTTACAAGCACAGAATATGCTCAATTTATATTAGCTTTTAGTATTCAATTTGATTTAATGGCACTTTATAAAGTAACTAACCAGCAATTTTTGTATTTATGTATTTCTCTATCATCTATCATATATCTATCATGTGTTTTTGCATTATATGATTGGTGTAGTTGTTGTTACAGAGCACATGGTTGCTGGTCCCAATGTTCATTAACATTGATGTTTTTGAGGGGCCGTGCAATGATTCAAATTTCAGTTTCAATATGAATGATAATAATAACAAATAACAAAAAACAAAACTAAATAATGAAGAAAAATATCATATTTTTTTCCATAACCGAGCAGCTCTAATGTACATTATGTCTTTGTGTCCAGGATGTACCCCGTCTAAGGCCTATAGTAAGGCCCTAGTCTACATATTTAACTGTATTTATCTGGCTCTAATAGGAGACATTTCACAGAGGTCAAATTAATAGAAAGAGATCCAGCAAAGGGTAAAGTCATTTACAGTGTACAAATGCAGAAGAACTGAACAGGTGAGACCCAACCAAGGCTACATCATAAATAAATCATTGTGTTTTCATTGCATACACGACACACACCTGAAGTGAGCAAATCATATATTTATGGGCATATTTACCGCACTGCTGTCTTTGAACACTCTTTGATCCCAAGGCATTCTCCATCGGAATTTCTAAATGGATTTCTTTTTCTATCTACGGCGACTGAGCAGAAGCGCCATTCTTCAGTTAAGCTAAGTGTCGATTCTTTCAATTTCTCTCACACTGTGTCAAGGGCCCCGAGGAAGAAAAACAACACTCTTGCGTTCAAAATGTCAATCCTTTGATAATTTGTGAAATAAATGAAGCTGAATAGAAAAGGCTGATAATTCAGGCTTTAGACATTGCCCATTACTTATATACAACAGAGAACATATGCACGGTAGGGACCGTTTTACCAAAAACTCCTCAAGGTGATCCGGCATCAAGCTCTTGCCAAACACTTGCTGTTTTATTCTCCTGAAGTGCTGAGGCCGTTGCTTCAAAGCAGGTCAGCGTAGTTGTTATTCAGTTGAGTCACCCAATTTTAAACAATGTCCGCCCAATTTATAGGCACTCAATGATGCTTTTACTCCCAGTGAGTGCAGGCCACTGTCCATAAAGTCTGCTCTCTCTGTATGAGGAGCTCACGAGTAAGCTGGAGGAAACGGACTGCAAATGGAAGATCCCAAAAGAGCCTTCAACACCATATGTCATCACACACAGTATTTACAGAGTTATTTCAAGTTTTATTCATTTATTCATATTTCTATCTATGGGCCTTAGGCAGGTACACTCTGGACAAGGATCACTCTCACATTCATTCACTATAGGCAACTTAATCACATCATGGAAGGAAGACATCAAACAGTAAGACAGGATGGATATTCCGCCTCGAGAATTCAACCCACATCCTCCTTGCTGGGAGTCAAAAGCGATAACACCTCTGCCACTAAGCACCTATAGATTTCAGTGTCAGTGTTCAGAGTCTAGACTCAAGATATACATCCAATCAAAATGAATGTGTCAGAGAATATGTCATCTTAATGCAATTAATATTATACGCCCTTCATCCCAATTTCTGTACAACTCATTGCATATATGGGTCAGTTGTCAGTATCATCACTTGACTCGCAGCTGCTGTTGTGAACACGCTGAATCTGCTGTACGCTGATACGGTTCAACTTCTAAACACACAAGTAAAACACACATCCCACGGGGGCTGCACTGCCTGTGACACTGACAACAACCCTCCAAAATCTGCAGAGAATTACGCCCCAATGTTTACATCACTACGTCAACATATCCCCAGCATCTTGTACACATGTCTTCAAAACACTACAGTATTTATCACTGGATATGCCTAATGTGATACTGCTTAAAGAGAAAAGCTAGGGCATAAATAAATAATATAAAAATACAAAAATAAATAGTTGGGAGAGATATTCATGCCTGTGGCAGCTTGAGCTCGCATTCCCTTATTTATGAATAGCTGTGCAGTGTTTTTGCCCTAACAGGGAGGATCATTCCTAGTCAGTGGCACTAATTAAGAGTTTACATATGCTGAGGGTGCAGGTCCCTGGTTGGCTGTGGCAAAGAATATGTACAAGAACTTTACAGGAAGTTGCTCGTAAAAGGGTGAATATACAAAATCAAGCTCTATCTATGTTTCTATCTATGTTTCTATCTATGTTTCTATCTATGGCCCCTATCTAATGTTTTGAATGTGCAGGTTCACTTTCAGGTTTCAAGTGTATTTGTCATATGCACATTCAACACAAGGTCAAAAATGCAATGAAATGCTTAGGATCAGAAGAACCGTTAGACTCGCTAAGATAGTCATGAAGTACTAGTAGCATGCAGTAATAGTACATGGTAAGAAAAGTGTGCAAAAAAGAGATAAGTAACAATATAATAAACATATAATAAAAAAGTACAATAACAAATACAAAGGTGAAGTAGGATTAAATAAGGTGTAAGTAGAGTATTTCACAGGTGGAAAAATACTTCAAATGAGTTTCGTATTGCACATGATATAGTATTGCACATGTAGTAGTTAGCTTTGACAGTGAGGTAGTGACATACATGATACATTCAAAAAGTGCAGCAGCAGTAAACATATTACGTAAAGTCATTTAGTGCAGTATTATTGAGAGGTCAGTATTATTGGGAGCATTAGCGAGAGTTCAGTAGTCTTATACGCACACTCTATGTGTACAGTACACATTAGAGCTCTTCTTCTAGCTCAATTGTGTCTATGTTTTCTTTCAAGGTCTTCCGCATCTGTAATTACAATCTCCAAAAGCGAGGTCAGTGTGCTGAATGGTAAAGAGGCAACACACAATGCAGGGTATGTAGTTTGCACTGAATCTCCTAATCTGCTGATTTCTATCTATCTTATCTGCATGTTCTGACTCACCACGCGGAGCATGCAAATGGGCTCTGGAGTCAAAGCACAACCAGTCTTCACCAACTAATAAGAATACCAGAACAGGACAATCGAGTATAACAAAAGGAGAATAGTGCTCACTGTGGGCAAATGTAGTGTCACTGAACGTGAGAAGAGAACTTACTAATGGTACAAAATGGCCTCCAAAGAAATACTCAAATAATGTGCATCTCTTTGCCTGGTCAGAACACTAAGCCATAATAATGCCTTTATGTCTGTTGTTTTGGTACAGGGCTGCTACTCAAACACCACCAACACATACAGACAGCAGACGTTACCACAGTCACAAGTGTCAAATATACATTGTACAATAAGAATCATCTGCATTTCACATGGTTTCTCCAACTCCTTATTTATGAGTTTAGCTGATGTTGGGATACATGAGCTCTTGCATCCAGACCTCCCTTTAAAGTGTCAATAGTGTAAATACAATAGAAAACAGTCAATTAAGACTTAGACATCAGTGCCACCATATAACAGAAAATCAAGGTCTGACTTTGCCTACATACAAACAACACTGCTAACTACTAACTATACGTCATCAAGAAGCGCATTCTGTTGCCAAATGTAATATACCTTTAATATAAGTTGGTGAACTCTGAAGCAAATTAAAAGATGTAATTGAATGAAGAAGGAACTAATGCGCCACCAATACATTTTCTCTGGTTGATTAAAAAAATAGAGCCGCCACAGTGTGTAATCAATCAGCATACTGTCTTCTGGCACGTACCGACATGAATTCTACCTCAGGCTCTTTCGAATGGCTGCTACCCAGTCCCTGGCCATAGACAACCGCTTTGTATGGTTTGCACACAGCACATTAGTAATGCAGATCCTCTCTCGGCTCCTCTTCTTTCGCTGCCTGTCAGGCTCATCTGCTCCAATAGCCCTCAACGTGCTAAAAAAGCGTACCCTCGATGTGTTAAAAGGATTCAAGCATAGAACCTGGCTCAAATGTATTTTTCAAACGCATTCGGTCTTTCTTCAGGGATTGACTGATCTGCCGTGAATCAAAAGACTCGATTGGCTGCAAACGATGAAAAGGAAGTCCAAGCTGAGCCCTACTTTTAATATGATATAAGTTAAATTGAATATTGAATATAACTGGAACTTGATATTGTGCTATTCAATATAAATGATAGGGCTGTCAATGTTAGTCTTGTGAGTACCCAAAAAATTACATTATTAAATTGTGTGGACATTCAATGCTAAAAAAATCATTCATCATCATCAAATCTTCTTTTGATTTTTGAGACTAGGGCCTTATAGGTGGGACAATGCCCATTGAATTCAAGGCCAGACACTGATTGACAACCGTTCGCTCTCACATTTATTCACTAACTTAAGCCAAACCAAAATTCCCCCAAAATGTATGTCTTTGGATTGGAAGAAGCGTGGTGATGGAGAACCCACAATATCACAGTGAGGACATGTAGACTCCACCTTTCTAAAATATAGACACATTGCAATTATACAGTACTTAAGGGCCCATCTGAAATGTATGCTGTTATGAAGCTAGACTATTTATGAGCCTGCCCTAACGTCCAGCCATAATGAACAGTAGAATACATTAATATCTGAGGACGTGCTATAAACGACACAATTAAAAAGCCCTTTATGAGACAAAGGTTTAAGGGCGGTGAAAAGTGTACCCCAGACTTTACCACACTCAACAGATTCCTCCAGCTGATGTCTGTGTGTAGTCGCTAATGGCGCGAATACATCACGTTAAGTACCTATAAAACAAAAGTCAATATTGAAAAGGCATCTGACCAACTGGGGCTAATTCTACCTCCTGGGTGTGTACTTTGGTTACAAGAAAAGCAGATTAGCTAGTGCCACTGCTTGAAGGAGAAACAAAATGGTGCCAAATATTGAAATGTGTTTTTGGAAGTTGGAAGATTGCAAGTATTTAGACAACTCAATCAGATTGGGTAAGACAAATGTGGAAGCAGGGACCGTGTATAACAATTGATGAAGTCACTGTGGGTGTATTTAGCATGTCAGGGTTATTTCACTGACAATTAATGCTCTAATCTCATAAAGGACATAAAACTCCTGATGCAGAACTGCTGTCAGCAATGGTTAGCCCCGTTCTGGTGAAGGATGGGTACAATGGGAGGAGGAAGGAACTCGTTTTGAGAGAAATCGAGATGATTGCCTTAGTACTGTACAAACTTGAGTTTCAAAATGTCCAATTGTTTGTGAAGATTAATCGTGGGACCAGTAATGTCGGTTAATTAGAGTAACTGGATACTGTCATTTGGTGCGTTCTGTATAGTTTACTTAAGCTCTGACACTGAACATGCTCTAGAGATAGTAGCATAGTAACACATGTACAAGACAAATAAAAGTTCCAAACAAATGAACACACTTAAAGTTCCCTTTCTTATCTCAGGACTGTGCATGAGTCAACTACATTCTCTAATCCTATCAAATACTGGTCATTTTCACAGTCATGTAGATGCAGACCAATATCGCTCCTGTGTCTGTAATGAAAGTGAGAAGTTGTGAGGGCTTAATTGGACTACAGTCTGACTAAGCTCTGCATGAATCAAGAGGGAGGAGCAAGTCAGCTTTGGACAGTAGAAATTGAGCAGCATGGGGGAGGCTTTGGGGGCAGAGGGGTGTGTGAGAAATGGACACAACAATAAGAGAACTGAGGACTCACCGTGGCCAGAACGCAGTGAGGCTGGCGAGCGGTAAATAGAAACAGGTGGCTGGTGATGCTTGGGCCCCTGAGGACCTTGCGGGTGCTCAGGCCGGGGCAGGGCGTGGGGAAGGGGGGCTCCTTGGGTGGGGGAGAGGAGGTGGAGGTCTGCTGAAGAAGACGACGATGAGGAGGAGCCCTGATGAGCGGACCCCATCGCCATCCATCCCAGCAGCGCAACGAGCCACATCCAGAACAGCTGGCCCTCCGCTGGCTTCCATTCAGGGAGCATGGCTTTTCACGCCCCCCAGCAATATTCTACTAAGTAACTGAAAAGGGTAACAATCTCAAAAAAAGTGATCTCCAAACTCCATAGCACGCATTAACATCAACAGCTTCTTCAGTACAATCCAAGTTCTTCACTTCCACACGTTCAAAGCCAGACTCCTTGCTGGCGCTCCTGTTGCAACTCTTTCAATAAAATGCTCAGAATTGCCCTGCAGCCGCTCTTTTGAAGATCACTGCTCTTGAATATGAGAAGCGGTCCACCTGGATCGTGTCCCTGTGTGCCCCGTCTTCACCTGCAGCTCACGACGGGAGGAGAAACAGCCTTGTACTTGCAGCGCTTCTCTGCACACGCTCTGTGAAGCTCCAACACAGCCCCGTCTATAGAGCAAGGAAGCAAGGAAGCAAGGGAGGAGGGATCGAGAGAGAGGAGACGCACTCCACCGAGAACTGTCAGCTCTCTGTCTACAGCGAACACACTCCCATCCCCATCACACTTGTGCGCCGGCAACATGGACATCCACACTTTTCACAATCCAACATCTCACTGACTTTATTCTTCTTGCAGATTCCTCTTTCTTTTCCAACTCTTCGGAGAAGTGGAGGTCCGCCTTTTTAACCCAAACCTGATATCTATTTCTGTATTACTCCACGATGAGACCGAAAGGCTTCAAGTCAGATTTACAGTCAGATAGCGAAAGAGGGGAAACAGCAAGAGGATGATGAGAAAATGAGAAAAGAGAGAGAGTGAGAGTGAGAGAGAAGGAGTGGGCGCAGGTGAAACTAAGCGAACATGATCGGACGGGGAGGGAGGGAGACAAAAAGGGGAGGGGTGAAGCAGAGAAAAAGGGGGCCAGCCTATGCAAATCTCCCTCACACGCTGAGCAAATCAGGGAGGCAGGCAGCCACTGCAGAGGAGTGAGCTGCCTTTAGTCACAGCCAGGAGAGAGAAGCAGCCAATGAAGAGCAGGGAAATAGAAATCCAAAAGTGGTCTCTGTAAAATCCCCTTCTCAAAACCATGCCACGGGGTGAGTGCCACTGCCTCTGCAACTGCATACATCCTGGTCGAGAGAAAGCTACAAGAGCTACTTTTTGTGCAGTATGTTATTTGATATATTTGTTTTTAAGTCAGGAAAACATTACTGTAGATACCCCAGCATAGACAAGTGGTTTTTCAATGCAACCTGACGTTTTTACAATGAAGACATATAATATTATCATAGATATGTTAAATTCAACAACCTGAATATCCAATTACTATTACATGGGATAAAAAGAGGTCCTAGCCCAACACTTTATGGAGCGCCACACCAACTGTCAAACAGACCTACATCATCTTTATAAATGAATGAATGAATATTGTTTAGCCATAGACAACTACTTATATAATATTTGCAAAATGGCATAAAACCAAACAGAACTCCATTAAAAAACAAACAATAGTATAATTATTTAATATGAAAACCCGTGTGTTATATTTTCAGTGGAAAATAAGGCACAGTTTCAACTATTTGTCAAACCATGCCTCAGGTTACAAAGTGCCACTTCTCCCTAACTGGATGTGACCTCCCAGTCAAGGTTCTTTTTCTTCTGAAGCCACATTGAAGCCCTAAGTTAAAAATACAAAAAGCGAAATCCAATGCATTATGTGCATGGCAATAGATTTAGTGCATTTCAAAGAACTGAATACTCTCCAACAATGAAAGCTTGCAGCACTTCCCTGTTCTGTCAATCTGTGGAGTTTTCTGAAGACTCTCCGGGTCACACAGGAAATAAACACTCCTCTTCTATGCCGCTTAATCATGTCGGCTGTCAATGCGTAATTAGACGGAGCAGTTCGCTGTTAACCTTGTGCATCAGCAGAGGGACGGTGGCCATGTTAGCAGTAGGATTCTTTTGTTGAGTTAATATACATTGGTCAAGATGTATTCCAGTGCTTATCAGAGGCACCCGGGGGCACAATTATTTCTCTAGTTTTCATGAACGCGGAACAATGAGATTATGTTTCAGGGGCAAATGACTGACAGAGGAACGTGTATTGATCCGTGACGAAGAACAGAGCATATGTAATGACTGCCAACACAATAAGAATATGTTCCTATACATAAAACAGATCAAATAGAATGAAACTATGAAGCACACCTGACATATAATTAATGTATTGTCTTCCATCACAGTAATAAACATAGCTGGATTTGTGAGTGTATTCATGCCCCTTTATGGCCAGTCTGTCGGCTCTAATATGTTAGCTAATAGCCATATAAACCACAGGGATGTCAGTGGGTCGCCACATACATGCAGTAATGGGATTCTCCATATAGATTGTGGGAAAAGCAGCAAGTTAAGCATCCACTGTGTTACAAATGATCCTAAAAACAATGTTGTACACAGCAGTCTAGGGCTAAATTGCACAGAATTTCCCAGAAGTGTATGGAACAGATACAAGGTGGCCGACTGATTTATGTTCTTTAGCTACAGTAGTATAGTTATATTTTGAAGGCCATTTGTTCTAAACTGGAACCCAAGCCTGATTCACTCTAGTATTTTTCAAAACATGTCTTGCAATGCTTATACAACTCGTGCTGATGGTTGAGTAAGATATGGCTTTTGAAATCTGACTCTCCTCTTCAGCTCAAAGCAGGGTTGAGAAATCTGACATACAAAATTACTGTCACATTATACAATCTTACAATAGTGACAGCACTAGCCTCTCCCATATGTCATTTTAAACATTTTAAGTTAGCAATGTTAGCGTGCAGAGATATGAAGCCAACTATGAATATTGCCCCAAATATGTATTCTGAATCATCATATTGCTTTTTTTCTGCATCAGATCTTACATCAACGTTGACTTCAAAGACATTTTTTTGCATTGGATACACACTACTGAAATATTAATCAATTTCGATATATTATATGTATATGTATATATTTCAAATATTGCAATCTACTGGGTTTATTTATTTCACCTGTACTAAATTCTGACACAGTAAGTAAAAATCGGCTTGAATGTGTGATCCCCAGTGAGCCTAGAATCATGATATAAGAGCAATGACAAGGCTAAACATCTCTTCCAAAAAAATCAATATCCACTTTGCATGCTGTTTAACCACGCTTCATGACCTAAGTAGATTTAGCTGATTTTATCTCAGTTGAAGAGGACTTGCTGGAGCTCTCAGAGTAGATGGACTGTCAACCTCATGCTGAGAGTTTGATCTTTAAGTATAACAAAAGATGGCAAGCCAACAAAGACATCCATCATCCCTGACACTTCACCCAAATCATCTGCTCATGTCAATGTTCTCTGGGACACACGAGATGACACACCTGACTATTTCAACTGCTTTCAGAACTTTATATGTGAAGTTATGTTGCTAGTGGTTTTACATCAATGAGAAATGCCCTAAATACGTCATTGTTTGTACTTATATACTTAGACTTAGCCAGAACTAATGGGGTGAATGTGAACATGACTGTGTCAGACCTGAGATTATACATGTTAATGAGAGATGGGGAGCGGGAATTCATTTGCAGATGTGTGGTTGGATAGATACAGGGGGGTAATGGACCTGGTCACTATTAAAAAAAATTCAGATTCAACATTTGTGTGTGTGTGTGTGTGTGTGTTGACTAAGGCCTGTAGTTGCTGGGATCAAATAATTATTTATGCCAGGCCAATACTATAAGGGCATTGATTGCTTGTCGAGAGATATATAAGTGAGTCTTTTGCATTGCTATAAACAGGAGGAAAACATGTTGAGCCGATGCCTGGCTTGTTTCTCCGACAGAAATAGGAAGCTCTCAGACGTAAGTAGCATCTTATCGCCCATTAAGCTGGAGGCTGGTTTGTGAAATGAAAGTATGAGCACTTCGAGGCAAAGACAAACATATAAGCACGCTGCTCGGATGGAAACCAATATATCACGTTGTAATTATATACCATCTTTGATATGTGTTATTAAAGCTACTCTATGTGTTGTCTCTGCGTTTGAAATATGAGAGTGGGGGTTAATGTGTGCTATTTATGGTGTCTGCAAGGATGGATTCATTCACACTTTGACTACACCGGTAAAAGAATTATTATTTAATTAATTAATTATGTATTACACCTTTTGTTGAGTAATTTCAACACTTTATAGAGTAGGAGTATGGAGCAAGAGTGATCTATAACAGTTGATTTAACAAGAGTTATCATGTAATACACCTGAACATGTAAATGTACTGGATGACTATATAATAATCTTGTTATTATGGGTCACCTTGTCTAATGTTCCTCTCCAAGTCCTAGATTTTCGGTGCCCATCCACCACCTCAACCAACCTGTTGGCTCCACATCACACTTCCACTATAATGTCTATGTATATTGTGCAAACTTTCACACTGAAAACAAACTCCATATGGTTGAAAGTCGAAAATGTGAAGTAACAGATATTCATACAGACAGGTTTGGCGGGAAAAAAACGGTTCTGGCTCATATTCCTGCCAGCAATAACGATCAACCTTTCCATACGCACACATGAATGAGCCGACAAAACACCTGCACGGTTCACACTACACACAAAAACGCTTTTTTGTTCCAAAACTAGTCAGCCAATGAGGATCGAGGGAGTGGGGTGTTCATGTTGACTCGGTAATGAACCCTCGTCAGGATCAGGGCTAATTAGTGTTTTACATGGGGACTTCTCCGGGGTGTCTCTGTGTCACAGATCAAGCCCGGCTCACACAAGCAATCAGAGCACAACACGCCTGCATGTCACACAGGAGCTGGGGATTCAGAACTGAGAACTCTATTAACCCCCAGATACACCATAAAGTAGGATTCTGAAAATAGCTGCCTAACATAGCAACTATGGGCTTTAGACGGTGGACAATGGCCAAAGGGCTGACACAGAGACATACTTTTATCAAGGCTTACAGATACCACATTGGTCCTTGGGCAACCACTCTACACACATTCATATATTGAGGCAAAGTGTCTTGCCCAAGGAGACAATGGAAGTATAAACTGGTTTGAATGGTGAGTGATCTGCCAACTTTCCAATTAGTGGACAACCTGCTCTATATTACTATTCTCATAGTACTTTTTATTTAATGACCTTCTCTAGAGAACGTTTAATGCTGTGACATGCTCATATCTCGTGTGTGTTTCAAGTGATTGTCATAGCTGGGTTTTGGCACAGCTGACACACTCCCCGGTGCAAAATAGTGCTGACAGCTCTTCAGTAAACAGCCCTTCACACGTGTTAGTCATCGTGGGCTTCTGTGTATTTCACCGTTTCATCTCATCAGCTGTTCACATCGCTCCGCCATGGCAACGACTTCCAACTCCCAAGGCTTCAACCTTTTAATGAAAAAATGCACTTTTTAAAAATCTACAACCAGCATCCCCTGAGAGGATAGAAACACTGACTCTGAGCTAAAAAATCTAAAAAAACAAAAAACAGTCAACATGCGTGCCATATTGAGCCCTAATGCAGTTTCTCATGGGAGGAGTGAGGGAACAGACAAAATCCAGTGTTTCAGAGCTATTTTAAGGTTTAGCTTTTGTCTACAAAAAACACAGCTGAGATATTATAAAGGCAAATATAAACAGATAATGGAAAACAGGGTGACTTGTTGGGTAACCTCCACATGAACTCAAAATCCTTCAAATGCATTACGAGAGAACACGGTTTGGTACAAGCTGGTGCAAAAGTACAGATCTCTTTTACACACGTTGGAGAAATCATTTCTGAAACACCTCTTTACCATTGTTCGACATTAGGAAGGGAAAAAATAATGTGTGCAAAGCCTGATAGAAACCTGCATGTTCCATATAATGTACTTTGACAAATCGCAGTAATAATAAAGTCCCCGTATAGGGTCCCATCCATCAGTGCTGGGGCTGTCAGGAGCAGTGGCTGGAGTGCAGTGCTCAGGGACCCTTCTTCAGATCTTGAGCCAGGATCTTGGTCAGGACTTGACTGGCGGATTAGTATATTGTTCATGTTTTAAGTTGGAACACATCGAAATGTCACCAAAAAGGGCCTTGCTCAATACAAAGCAGGCTAATGTAGTCTGTGAAAAGTCCTTAATCTACTGGACGACACCTGCCATATCTATCCATCCATCCATCTGCCATATCACAAAAGTTAAAAGTTTCATGATTGTTTTGTCTGTGGAGTCTTCAGTGATGACAAGCACAAGCCAATGCTGCAGTAGCAGGTAAGTCAGCACTGATGCAGATGCTGTGGACAGTACAAAAAGCCACTTACACTCAGCACTATTTAGCTGCAGACGGTCCTTAATGTGGCTGAGTCTTTGGGTGAGCATAAGTCTGAGTGGAAGTGATGATGCAAGCTCGGAAGATCTAAAACTGATTTTACTGTAAGAACTAAATACATTCAAGCAAGAAAATTGAATCAAAATTGTAACTATACTGGATTTCCCCAGAGCTTTTAATAATGGTCACAAACATGGGCAGGTTTTGTCCCAGCCAAAATAATTGGTGACGATTGTGTCAGGAAGGGCATCCAGTGTATTTATTTTTCTTGAGGTATATACTATAAGACTCCTGTAATTAACTGGTCATTTTCCAGGGTGTACCCCACCTACGGCCCATAGTTGCTGGGACAGACTAAGAAGATGAATGGGTGAATGAGTTATTTGTCTATTTATCTTGAAATTACCAATTTGACGCTGAAGTCAAGTTAGGAGTCAAGCCAGTCAACTTCTTTACAAAATGCAATTTGACACTAATAAATATTCATAATGAGCTAAATGGCGTGGTTTTATTTCCTAAACAGACAGAGGAAGGCATTAAAAACCTTGTCATCATGCATATTTCATCCCCGCTGACTTTGACGGTGTTCTAGGTCAAGCTCCATCTGCTCGACTTGCCACTGAAACACTGCAGAAAGCCAAACATGCACAAACTGTACATACATCGAGCGTTCGGTTCTATGTACACACATGAACTCCAGCCAGGGCCCTGCCCCCGGCCTAAGGCGCATCTAGCTATCAATCCGGCGGCCGGCGCTGCAGCCCAGCTCCCTTAATAATAAATGAATCATAAAATCAAAACTGACAAGCAGCAATTGAAATGTGGCTGTTTGTTTGGGAGATTAAAAATGCAGTAGAGATGGTATCTTTTATGAATGAAGGCAGGAACCCAGACAAGCTCAATATGCTGAACGTAGCTAAAAATGTTAACAGTAAATTAAGTTTTTTGAGCCAAGTGTGCCAATCTTGAAATGTTAGTCCACTACAAGGTTCAACAACATATACTGACCATCCGCATTCATTCACTTTGTTTTATTTAGGTTCACCAAATAATGATAACGATAATAATATTGATAATAATGATGATGATAATAATAACAATAATAATAATAATAATAATAACAAAGATAATAATGATGATGACAATAATGATAATGATGATAATGATAATAATAATGATGATAATAATGATAATAATAATAATAATAATAATAATAATAATAATAATAATAATAATATTGGTGGGGTGCATGTTTTGGCATTGTTGAACAATAGTAAAGTGTAATTCCACATGTGAACAGCTGCAGTTAGTGAGTCCCAGCAGTACAGAATTGACAACACAAGGTTCGTAACACGTCTATTTGCATTCTCAACCACGTTAATGTATTTCTTACTTGCCTGATATAGGGAAGCAGTCCCAATGGAAACTCTAAACAGGTTTCTAACCCAGTCTATGTCACGTTGAAAAGAAGTGAAAGTCAATTGATTTGGCCCGTCGTGGCAGAAAGGGGAAATAAATTACCTCTAGAGGGAGGCTATCTTCATTTTGTGCATCAAATACTTAAAGTGTGCCCTTGGGGATGTCCCCTGCAGCTGTGAGAGAGTACATAACGGTTCCCTTTGGGGTATTGCTAAACTTTGACTATTGTAGACATGCTGGTATCCTTCTATAACATGATACAAAAATAAGAAACATAGGGTTGACATTTTGTGAAATGTCTCAGGAGGCATGTATCTAAAGGTCTCATTGACAAATAGAGGCTGTAAAACAATCATGGTTGTTGTTTTGACAGTTGTAAAGGACATTGGATGCTGGCAATCCAATAGGGTGTAGACATGCTCCTTTCAACAGATAAGATAGGAAAAAAACAGGTAATTTCTCAAAATAGAATTCAGGCCAAAACAAGCTCTGTCCAAACGTCAGCAAGCAATGTGTGTTTCTCAACTGGCGGTTTAGGACATAATAGTGGGTCGCAGAGAGATTGAATATAGTTTAAATATTCAGCTTAATTAGGGCCAACAGTTGTATATCGGACGACTTAGCTCAATGTATCCATTGCTTTTACACCACCTAGGGGCTGAAGCCTATGGCAGCTACTTTGGGCCCAAGGGATAGACTCTAGTTTTACTTATTTATCTTTGCAACATTTTGGGTGACATGCATAGAAGAATCCAGAAAACCATTAAAGAACCAATAGTTAAAAAAAAGTTTTTAACCCACAGTCAGAGGAGGTAGAGTAGCCTTACTCAAGTAAGAGTACAGTTACTTAAACATAATATTACTCAAGTAAAAGTAAAAAGTATTGTGCAGTAAAGCTTCTCTATGGAGTACAATGTATTTAAAAAGTTACTCCAGTAAATGTAACTGATTAAATGTAACTGAGTAAATGTAACTGAGTAAATGTAACTGAGCACCTCCCACCTCTGCCCAGTTCCTGGAATCTGAATTTAGTTCCTATACCTTGTACACACATGTATAGTGTGCCTGAGCTGTCACTTTACATAGGACATAGAACATAGGAGAAGCAGAATTGGCACTACTTTATAGCAGAATGGGACTTTGATTGCTCTATTTCACGAAGCCATGACGAGGCCCTTTCCCAACATTTTAATCCTCTGTCCTAATGCACTCTGGCAAATTGGTTCCAATGAGTGCACGCTAGTTTGCCAGTATACGCAGATAAACTCTGCCTAGATTGTAAAGCAGGGCTAATACAGAGAACATTTCAACATTGGAAACTGACACTATAAAAATAAACCATATGCACGTTTTTTTATTTTATTTTTATTTTTCTGTAAAAAAGCTTGTTGGTATTCCTAGAACAGAAAGACAACCACACACTGTGCAAATCTGCCCTCTGCCATTTTTCCACCGAGCCTTCGTAAAAAAACACATTCTGGCCAAAGCGATTTACAGGCAGTATAAAAAATATGGATCATAGCTTGTTAAAGGGGAGAGTGTGCACTGGGATTTGGGTGCTGTGTGGAGAGAGATGACAATAGCTGCAAGTGGGCGGGAGACAAAGATGATTGCTTAAGGGATGGAGCTGAAATGAGAAGCCCTCGCTGTAACAGTGACATGTTCCTGTTGGGGTTTGGTATTCTGACTCACCTGATGATAGTGCTACTGAGAAGGCTATCTCATATTACCTATAGTCTTGAGGGCTATTGCCACTCATACACTATATCTTGACATTATACAAGACACAACATAATTATACTATTGCATAAGTTAGCCTATAGTAGCTTGGCTGCACCATGAAGATCCAATTTAGATACGACGTTAAAAATACAATTGCTCAAAACTCAATTTTATGGGTCTTTTCTCTGCATGGTGGCAAAGTTGTTAGCTCCCGGTTCAGTCTCTGAGTCTGATGTCCTCACAGTGTTAAAGTCTGTTCTTTCAGCTTCCTCTCGCTGTCCAAAGATATGTGTAAGTGCAACGGTGACTCCCAGATCACGAATATACAGTAGGTAACAAGGTGAACCCACAGTTTAAATTGTTTATGCTGTATACCAGCAAAAGACAGATGTTAAATTATGACTTTCAGTTCAGATGTACAAAAATCCATAAAGTAAGCCAATGCAGCAGTGTGGAGGTAATGCAGCCAGCCTACTTAAATACCTGTGTGTGAAAATACAGTACCAAAGGTTATTCTACCAAGGCAATTTACTGAAGAAAAGCTCTAATTTGCTTCTTAGAGTTGTCATGTCCGAGGTAAACAAAGAGACAATCTTAGGTTCATTGCTACAAGCATTCAGTCGGCTTTGAGCTCTCTCCAAACGGTTTAGTCCTATTGATGTAATGTGGTTAGCCCTCCCCATGTCTTTGTTGAAGCAGGTCACATAGAATTACTATTGTATAATAGAATAATCACAAAATGCCCATTAAAATAAAATGCTGCATGTACAAGCCAGTACTACATTGTACCATATTAGGGTTAGAGACCAAGATTTAATTTTATGGTTTGACACACTGCTGTTGGACAGTAGAAGCCCAGTTGCCCATATATCCGTCAGAATTGGACATATTAGAAAGACTACAAGCTATGCAAGACTAGTCAGATATTTTGTTTTGTAAATGCCATGATGCTCTTGTCCAAGATTCCACACACTCCACTCAAGTTGTGACAAAACACAATAGTAGCATAATTGGGTGTTCAAGTGTTCTGCAAAGTGACTGTTCACTAACAACAGCCCCCACACCTCACACCTTCATTCTGCCTGTTTTGGACAAAAACTAATGCGAGCCACAGCAGAGCACTTGAATGGATCACACCTGGTTGTCGGCCCACGTTTTGGGGTTGAGTGGCAGATCATGTGTAGAACAATAGACAATCACCTGCTACTCCTACTAGCACATAAGTACGTCCACATTTAGCCACTGGAGTCAATTTAAGGGAACAAAACACATCTGGTTAAACTACATAGTATGTAAGTAAATTATATACATACACGTAGAGCATTCAATTGTAAACGTTCTTTGAAGAAATAGTGTTTATTCGCACACTGGTCGTAGTAAGCACCCTCTGTAACCACAGCTGTCCAGGAGTGTGGAAGACATAAAACATATCAATCACACTAACACATTATACTCAGGCAAAATACAATAAGTAAAGTGTCTTGCTCAAGGAGATGACGACATTATGCGCTGATTAGAATAGGAATCGAACTGCCAACCTTTCTGCTTACGGCCGATCTGCTCTACCATCTGAGCCACAGGTGCCCAAAATAAATGTTTATTGCAAATGTATCAACAATCTCACAAATTCACAGCGTCAAACCTACAACTTTAGCCCCTTTTCCACATTGGTGGCCATTGTGATTGATTGGCCTTCAGCTTCTGCCTACCGCCTCCTACTGGACTGGAGATGTAGTGCAGTTCACACTGACTCATCCATAATAAATCTGATTTGAATGCATAATTGAGAACTGAAAGGTGCAGTGGAACCCTCATGTAAAAAAGGTTCCAGGAAAAGGGCTACTGATCTGCCATGTGTTTCCTATTGTGTGTGGAGCTGCTGTTTAGTGTACTACTGACACAGCACGTATGCGGACAGTAGATTGACAACCACATCAGCATACAGTACTAGATCCCTGTCTCGCTTGTCTCTGCCTCATTTCACTCAGCTCAGTGACGGGGCTGCGAGCCTGTGTGTGTGTATAGGTTCAGCCATGTGCCTTTGCATCAAAACACAGCTAATGGAGCCCCTCAAACAGATGTTGGCGTGCAGCGGGTATGTGCCAGGTGCGCTCTGACCACCCTGCTGTCACTGCACAATCAGAATCGGTGATGTGGTGAGATGTTTTAGGTCACGTCCCGAGAGGGAAGCCGGTGAGATAATGCACAGAGGACGGTATACAGCGTGTTTGATGAAGGTAAAAAAAGATTCTGATATAAGTGATGGAATTAACACAGCAGTTTTGTTACCATACGGCCATCATCAGAAGTCTACATAATTCAGAATTTGGAATATGGATTCAATAAATAAATAATAATAAAATAATGGTACTACCTACATTTGCATTTCCTGGAATTATTGAATATAAAAAAGGCAATCATTAGCACAATGAGCAGGCTAGCTTTAAAAATACTACAAAAATATTCAAACATTTCAAGCACCCATGTGAACCCTGCTGGATCACATATAACCACCCTGACATAGCTCTCTACCATCTTCCCACTAAAAACATAATAACCTTGACTATTCTGCATTCCAATAACGATATCATGCCTCACCAGATGG
Organism: Philypnodon macrostomus; assembly: GCA_036025475.1. NCBI lineage: Eukaryota > Metazoa > Chordata > Actinopteri > Gobiiformes > Eleotridae > Philypnodon > Philypnodon macrostomus. The sequence goes on from JAVQKC010120669.1 coordinate 20,387, forward strand.
GGTATTGTTAGGAAAATATACATATTATCTTCCATTATTTAAGCTCATAATCATGACAATATATTAGTCTAATGAGAATTGTTATATTTTACTATGTTGTGTGCTTTTCACTTGTGTTTTTT
>JAVQKC010120703.1:0-13486 GCA_036025475.1 Philypnodon macrostomus
TCTGCCCCCAGGGCGGCTGTGGCTACACAAGTAGCTTACCACCACCGGGTGTGACTGTGGAGTGAATGAATAATGTAATGTAAGGCGTCTTTGAGTGTCAAGAAAAGCGCTATATAAAACTAATGTATTATTATTTATTATTATTATTATAAAGCAGCACAGAAATTCTTTATTGCTGTTTTGACCCTCTTGTGTGCAATGTTCGTTTGAGTACCTTAGTTCATTTGTCTTGATATGATAGATAAGAAAACAATATCTTAACCAGTATTGTATTTCCCCTTGTACCTGTACTGTACATAGTCTTTCTGTGGTTTTCTGTGTCAAATGAGGTGAAGATGTGAGCTCATACATTGATTATTTATGAACATTTTTCTTGTACTTTTACCCTCTCTCGACAAAGAAGCCAATGTCACTTTTCAAACTGGATTTATGAACATTACCTGTTGCCATTACTGCAGCCATTTTGGAAACTAAACATACCACATTAAAAAACATTTAAAAAAATAAAATAAATATATATATGTAAAGCGCTTTGGGTGTCTTGAAAAGCGCTAAATAAATGGAAGTTATTATTATTATTTTTATTATTATCATACCAAGATAATTAAGGGTAAATCTGGAAATGAAGGTTAAAATGCGTGCATGATGATCAAATTTAGAGCAACTAAACCTGCCCAAGAAATGACCAGGCTCCCACATGTTCCTACCGGTACATGTTATTCTCTGTCAATAAGTAGACCTGCTTCAGCCCATACAAAATCTAGAGGGGATTTATGTATAGATTATCACTATGCCTGTCGCAAATATAGGAGATCCAACAAATATATGCATCTAAACCTCCTACATACAAACTAAACAACAGAGGACCAGACAGCTCAATTATAACTCCAAACACAAATGCTTAGAAACTGAACCTAAAGGAACACAATTCAACATTTGAACCAAAACTTTCAACAATACTGTCAAGAGAAGCAAGGGGAGCTTCATTTACCCCACACCAACTCATTTATCCAGTACATTGACCCACAGGCTGTTTAATTAAGGGTGAACAATGATAAACTGAATTTTGGTAGTTTCTATTGGCAACATTGGAGATTACAATTCTTTTGTACTAGTCTTTTGTAAATGTTGTGAGGAACTATGGGAGTCCTGCAGGGACATACTGTCATCTGTGAACAAATCGTGTATAGTTTTGTCCAACAGAATTTCAGCCACTAGAACAAAAGTTGCTGATGTCCCATGTTTTGTATTGTCAACGTTGAGATCTCTCGTTGCTTTCTGCACAGAGGAGAGCAACTGCTACAAGATGATTTTTTTTATCACTGTGAATGTAGGCATTATTGAAATTCTCTGAAAACGAGGTGTTCAAGGCTGTTGCTACGCCAACAAAGCTCGCAAGCACTGCAAAGTCAGATTATAAAAAAAATGACTACAGTAATTAAGAGTCACAGAAATATTACCCAACAATCAGTTTGGCACTACAAAGTTCATCATATGTTGCTGGTAGAGGTTGTGGGTTTGATTCCCAGATAACCCAACTATGATTTATTTATATAATTGTAATTTTTATATATGTTTAACTTTCTGTGAAGCATTTTGGATTGCCCTGTGTATTAATTGAGCTATACATACCTGCCTATGAGTGGAGTCAAAATGTCTTTCTTGTGTTATTGTATGTCCTCTTCAGCTTTCATCTGCCATGCAAAGACATGCATGTGCAAAAGTGCTCTTTGTGGATGAATACAATAGAAGAGTGGTCTGTGTATGTGTAACTACAAACCATAGTTGCAAACCCTAATAGCAATAAGCAGAAGATAATATTTGTTTGTGTTTTCAAGTCTCCTCGATACAGCTGGTACAGCGAGTCACTATCAGATAACACAAACTGCATTGAACCAGGCACATGGAAGAACTTTTGTATGCTGTTACATTGCTTTCTAACTGACTGGAATTTGATTTTCTTTGTTGTGGATGTGTACAGAGTTTGAGATGCCAGGGGATTTTAGAAAAAGCAAAAGTAGTGTAGAGTCCCTTCTGGAAATGTGAGTTTCTGATGCATGATGCGCTTAGCCGGGGCACACATACTGAGCTGGACAAGCCAGTGTGGAGCGGATTTCTCTTGTCCGGACTTTCTCAAGTCTTGTTATTTAAAGGCAAACACTAAATAAAAGTATAGTATAAAGTATTTTGTTAATTATGTGAGAATCTATGAGAACCTTCTAGATCAGTGGTGGGCAAACTTTTGACTCAAATATTCCAAGTGGGCCAGCTGATATTGTTCTTTGCAACCATTTCTTGACAAATGAGACATACAGCCTTCGATCAGACCTCAAAGTTTGCCCACTCCTGGTCTAGGGACATACTTTGAAATATGTTAGTACACTGAAAAAGGTGTTGATGACTGTTCATTGACTCAATGCAAAGATTGAAAGTTGTATCAGCTTTATAATAATGCATTAGTTTTATAGAACACTTTTCTCAAGACTCAAAGACGCTTTACATTACATTATTCATTCACTCCACAGTCACACCCGGTGGTGGTAAGCTAGCCACAGCTGCCCTGGGGCACACTGACAGAGGGGGTGGCTGCCAGTCTGCGCCTACAGCCCCTCCAACCACCACCACATTCATTCATTCGCAATGTGGGTCAAGTGTCTTGCCCAGGGACACAACGACAGCGTGTGCTTGGACGGGGACTCGAACCACCGACCCTCTGGTTGAAGGGCGAGCACCTACCCACTGCCCCACTGCCGCCCATCTACACATTCTGAAATGTATCAGTGTGAAATAGTCCATGGAAGTCTAATGATGACTAAAACAATGAAAGATTTTGCTGATTACGGCACAATTTGTAAGTGGAGCAGATTTGGACTTTTTTCAGTCCATAAAACATCTAAGATCAAGTAAGAAATCTGTCTGCTCTATAGGCTGACATATACATTTATGTATTTAGTACTTAGACATTTTGTGCTGATCAAGGGACATTTTCATACAGGTCATACATTGGCATTTTCTATTTTTGTTGAAGTTTGAGTATACACACGCTGAAAGCTGAAGGTGTTTGTCCGTCTCTCTCTCACACAGCTCATTTTATAAAAATGTAATGGATGTTGCAAACCTGTAGGCGTTGCTAGTGGGTCTTTTGGTGCTTTTAGTCTCCCTCCATTATGGTTCCATTTCATAAGAGTCCCTTGGGGGGAACGTCTCCCCTGTCACCCGGCCACTCTATTAGATATAGTCAGCTGATTGATGGTGACTTCATGTCTCCTTTAGCCCCTACAGGTTATTCTGAGGTAATAGTACATCTAAGTTCACCTTTGGCACAGCGATTTTAATCAGAACAATGAACGAATGCCCGGTAACAAGACAAGACTGGTCCACCATTCGCATATATATTTATTCTGGTGATGTATGAGCTGCCACAAGCCGTCCAAACAAACAAGCAAAAAATAAAAATAGAAATTCGAGGAAGCTGTTTTTCGCTATCTTGGTTTTGAAGCCCGTCACTTGCCTTCAAAGATCCATAAAAAAAACAACTGGTGCATTTGCATACACTTTTGGGCACTTCTGTTGCCACAAGAGCTACTAATTTGAATACTCATCTGTCATGGATTGGTGAGAATTAATTATGGTTAGTGGATGGCTCTGGGCTTTATAAGATTGCAAAAGGGCTCATTTTTACACTGTTTTTGCCACAACTGTCAGTGCGTACAGGCAAATAAAAGAAACCAAGAAAGCTTTGAAAGAGATTCTCTGGTGGTGAATAGGTAAGACGTATCCAGTCAGTATCTGTGACATTCGGGTGAAAAGCTGTACTCCATGATATCTGTCTGCATCTTGTTAATGGCTGGGGGGAAAGGAAGACTGATCAAAACTGGACTAAGGTATCTTTAGAATAGCACAAGATAACATTAACACCCACTGGCCACTTTATTACCCCTTACGTCAATGGACTTAGTCATATGCATACAGTATGTTAAAGACAAACATCCTGCAAAAAGAAACATACCAGTGAGCAGCAGTTCTGTGGGCAAAAAAAAAAGGTTAGAGATCACATAAAGGCAGCATGAGCTCTTACAGGAAGGTCTGCACAAAGATGGAAAATCATCAGGATGGCTACAGCAGCAGCAGATTCCACCCAAAGCCACTTCATTTGATACAAAGTCTACACAATAAAGTGGCCAGTGAGTTTAAATTAGCTTTAACTACAAACTATTATCCATTCAGCCAAAATTGCTGAATACGGTGAGCAGATGCTATCTATGGTATCTATTAAATCAGACTCAGAAACAGTGTGGCCTGATCGAAAGTATCGAGCGTTGTCTTATTCATGTCAAAGTAACTCATGATACTGTGAAATAACTTATAATCATCAGTGCAGCTCACAACAAAACACACAGGGACACAACGGGGTCAATATCTTTGTCAAACAACGGAATCCTTACTATATCCATCACTAATAACGTCCACACTATAACAGCATGTCAAGTTACCCTCACTGGCCAGATTATTAGGCACACTACATTTACTTTTTGTTTACGTTGAAGACAAACCTGCTGAAGTTCAAATCAAGCATCAAAATGGAGAAGTAAAGGGGTTTTAAGTGAATATGAACCGGTCAGAACTGGTCGGAATATTTTGGAAACTGCTCATCTTCTGGGATTATCACACACAGCCATCTCTATGGTTAACATACAAAGATCCAATATTTTTTTTACTATATATATTAGGTGAGTGGCAGTTCTGAGGTGAAAATTTGCCTTGTAGATGCCAGAGTTTAGAGAATTGCTAGACTAGTTTGAGTTTACAGAAAAGCAATAGTAACCGGAATGTTTGTATAAGACAGTGAAAGAGCAGATGTCCACATTATTAGGTACAGGGTATACCTAATAAAGTGTCCAGTGAGTCAGACTTCAGATTTCCCATGCTTTTTATCAAGTCATGTCTCATCATTTTAATTTTACTTCCCAGTTCACCATTTTGTGTGTATTATTCTATCACTGACTTCACCTCAGCGGATTTGTCAGACCCACAGTTTCTCATTTACTCCTCTCTGCTGGAGCCACTGATGTGCAAATATTGAGGTCATATGCCGATTTACCTGAGTTGTAAATACTCTCCTACTTTTTAGCATGACAAATGTTAAGCACTCTTCCTAACAGCTGGGAGCATTAAGTCACTTTTGATGTTTTTTGGTTTTCATAGGACAATATTTGCATAGCTTTGTTCAAACCTTGGGCCGACTTGCAGACTGCAGATTGTTTTAGTTTTATTGTGACTCTAAATTGCCCCTAGTGAATGAATGTGTGAGTGAATGGGTGTCAATATATGTCTCTGTGTCAGCACATCAACTAACTGGCCATTGCCTAGTGTATACCCTGCCTAAGGCCCAAAATTGCTGAGATACATTTCAGTCATCTTTGATCCTCGTGGATAAACATAATTGGTGAAATGGTTAGAGTTTTTTTGTTATCAACTACTCCATCCATCCATCCATTTTCTTCCGCTTGTCAGAAACCAGGTCGTGGAGGCAGCAGTCTAAGCAGGGAACTCCCGCCTTCGACCACCACCGCCCGATCCACATTGCACCAGCCCTTTATGGTACCTCCCGCGGGTGGTGGGTCCACAGGAGGAGCCTGACAGCGTGTGCACGGGCGAGGACTCAAACCACCGACCCTCCGATTGAAGGGTGAGCATCTACCCACTGCACCACCGCCGCGGTTAGCAACTATTCATTTTGAGATTTTTTTATGACAGGTACTGAATAGTCAAAGGAAGTAATAATAATAATAATAAATTAGTTTTCATCCGACATCCTGAACACCATATGGATTAGTTTTCTTTTATTTCTTTTGTTTTCTGTACCATACGCCCGTCTGTCTGTCCGTCTGTCTGTCCGTCTGTCTGTTCGTCTTGGCTTTGAATGAAATGAGGGGTGTCCAGTCCCACAGAAGGTTCTAATTAGAACATGCACAAAGGGAAAATTAGCTACCTTGGCGGAGGTCTCCACTTTCTGAGTGTTTTCTGGTTTAATTCTGAAACATTGGCAGATAGAGCCAAAGGTGCTGACGTCATCCTTAATGGGTCAGTAAAGGAACGAAACATGCAGTGATTCTTTCTGGGATACAGTCTCTGCGTGAATTGTGGTCTCCGAGGGGAAATGTACTACAATGAACTGGTGGGCGATATAAATAAGAGCAAGGTGTGTTGAGTACAATATAAACCACAGTGAGCAGCGTCTTCCTGTCACAGAGGTGCCCTGAATATAAATAACACAACTGAACCATTTGAGCAAAGTATTAATGTTTCCCACTTAGAGCCTTAGGAAGTGAAGCGGAACACTGCCTCGACTGGAGAAGGATGAATTAATATTCTTGGAGGGTCCCAAGACTAATATTTAGGAATTACATTAAAATACCAATCAGAAAGTGTTGTAAGATGTAGATGCTTTTTTTCTACATGTGGCGGATAGCCTAGGCTGTATCTTGGCAACTATGGGCCTGAGATGGGATGCACCCTAGAAAAGGGACAGAAATTGCACCCACCACATAAATGGACTAAATTCAGGCTTTACTACTTCAAGTCATTCATTTATCTTATTTTGCTAATTTCCATTCAGGCTGATCCCGTGAGGTGGGGTACACCCTGGAAAATGGCCAGTTAGTCGCAGGGCTGACACAGAGACATATACAGACAGACAACCAGTCTCCTCCGCCGTCTCCTCCACCGACGAGGTAATGTTTTCGGTAGCATTTGTCCGTCTGTCCGTCTGTAAGTGATTTAACTCAAAAACTGCTGAACGGATTTGGATGAACTTTTGATTAGATTTTAGGACTGATCCAGATCACCGCCTGGATCCACGATTTTTTCAAAGAATATCAGAATGGAACAGACGTCTGAGCTTGATAACAGTTCATTAACTAATCTCTAGCGCCATCTTGTGGACATTTATAGCCATAGTTTCAGTACTGCCCTACCTTTTCAGCTTCTTGACAGATGACATTGCTTAAATAGGCCATTACTGTTGTTTCTGTGGTCATTGTATTAACATTTGAATGATTCTGAATCATTGTCATTAATAGAAACAAAGAAAAAGAAGTCACTAATTTGTCATTTCTTTCTGCAGGGGTGTCCAGAACCGTTTATTTTAGTAGTGCACACAGGGGACAGTAGCTACCTTGGCGGAGGTCTGCATTCTCCGAGTGCTTTCTAGTTCAGTATGTGGCAATTATAGATTTTAGATTAAGATCTTGATTCAGGCTTGTAAGGAAAGATAATTTGGCTCATAATTATTGCAAATAGTAATAGATAACTGATCATTGATTTATCTTGATGAGGCCGGAGCCTTAATCATTGTCTTGACTAGTCTCAAAAAGCATACAAGGAAAGGGATTCAAGCTCTTGGGACAGTCCACACATGGCATGGCACTGAGAAATTTTAAATGTGTGTTGCACCCTGACCCCCATCATCCTCCAGCCACTGTGTCCTTGGCTTGACTCTCACCACTCATCACTAGGGTCCATTATTATTTTTAAATATAACTTCCCCCATAGTAATTAAGTAACACTTACTGTAAGTTAAAGTGATTCTACTGACCACAGGTGCCATAAAACAATATCTCATGGCACAAAATACACTCACTGGCCACTTAATTAGGTACACTATTCAGCTTCTTGTTAACTCAATCCAATAACATGCATTTATATGTTCAACACACTCTTTCTGTGGATGAAGTCTGCATACCCTCTCTCTATTACTGTGGGTTCTCTCCAGTATTTTGACTTATTCCAATCATACAAAGACATAAATGTGATGAATTAAATACTCATTCTTTGTGTATGTCTTTGTGTCAGCCCCACAACTAATTAACCATTGTCCAGATAGTACCCCACCTAATGCCCATAATTGCTGTGATAGACTCCAGGCATGCACAACCCCAGTGGGTGAAAATGAAATAAAAAATAAAAATAGCCACTTTCATAGTTACAAGGTCTACCTAATAAAGTGGCCAGTGAATTTAAGTAAAAGCGGTTGTTCTGACCACACGTGGCTCCTCAGTATTTCATGCCGTTGTTCACTTTGCACCATGTTAGTAGCAGGTCATTTTATGATACATTTGCGTAAAAGTCCAATATTTTACGTATAACATGTTGGGACCATTTCGGAGACGTAATATTTTGTGGCAACATTTAGTGCCGTCCATTCAAAAGTGTGTTCTTTTATGTTAAAATAATGAGGTGAAGGAATTCATGGATTAATGCAGGCTTAATCCATGTTCTATGCATCACAATGAGCCTGATAATGGCATTAATGGCGTAGGTTAAATATAGCACACTTGACACCTATATATTCTATAACACAAAATGAACAGTAATATGCATGTGTTTTAGGCAGGATTGAAGACATGACTTTAAGTAAATTGCTTTCCAAAATATTACATTTTGAAGTTTTGAAGTTTTACACATTGCAAAGTAACCGTTGAGGAGCAAGATCTAAATCCAGCCGTCTGATCACTTTGCCTCCAAAAGTCCATTTGTATCATTTTTGGAGGTGTGTTTGTTGTGTTTGTAGCAGAGTTCATACAACTTGGTACAAGGTATATTTTCAGGTGTTTTCAAGCACCATACACCTGGACCACTGGTAGAGTTTGGGGTTTGGCACTACCTTTACCGGTGGTGCAAGTATGTCACTAAATTGTCTGGACTGTCTGATGTGAAAACAAAAGTTGGTGAACCCTATAAAATGTTCCAAGTGTGAGACATAGACATTTGTTATAATATAAACTGTAAAAAAAAGTATTAATTTTAAATGCACAAACCTTGAAAACGCAGTACATTTCAAGCATTTTCAAGGCATTCAAGCACCTGCATAAACCCTGTTGTAGGCTGCTCACATCTTTCTGTCTCTTCATACTAATCCCGACAGACTCAGTGATGTTAGATCAGGTTTGTGAAGCAGCTGAAACTAACTAGAAGCCATAACAATGGGCTTATATCATAATGGAAAGATACAGTATCCAAGCATTGCTACACACATGCCTATAATACATTAGCCTGTTGGACCCGAGATAGACTTTGGTACATTGGCGCTTCCTTCCATAGCAGTTTCCCCTCATTTAGGTCTTTTAATGATGGCAGTAGCATGCACTATCTAACACTTCAGGCAAACATCCCCCATAGGTGTTCAATTAGGATAAAATTTGGTCTCCATGAAGCTCGCAATCCCGCTGTTTTTGTTGCTCATCAAACCAAACCAAGTCATTGAGCATCTCCAGTTCTACTACTGTTCATTTAGTCTTTTCCAGTTCACACTAAACCATACCTCCTTCGTATATGCCCAACTCCCCCCCAAAAGCCCCCTGTGGTGAGTCAAAGCCCTGGTTGATTGATTTGAATTAGGAACTGCAGATGATGATTGCCAGGCTGTACTTTAGGTTTTGACTAAGGTTAACATGAGGAGGAGGGAAGGGAGGAAGGAAAGCTTGGAGCCAGTCAAAGTTATGGGCTTTTGGGGTGGTTGATATGGTAAAAATATAATATAAAATTGTATTAAGCCAAGATCACAATTTCAGTTTTATCATAATACAGGAGCCTACTGCTATCAGCCCATAACCACTTACAGCATCTAATTCTATCTCATGGTAAGTACTTGAATTCTCTTGAGGGTACATGATTCATTCATGGCATAGGACTGTTGCTCCAGTTTGATTCTTCAAATTGGACATAATCAATAAAGAGCCACACTTCCAAAAATCGAATTTCTCTTGGGATAAGGGAAAGCAATAGCTAAGGTAGATCTATTGGCCAGAAAGTTGGCAGTTAAAGCCCTGCTCCAGGTCATTCAGTATTTGTGTCCTTGGGCAACACACTTAGCCCACCTTGTGTCAAGTCTACGGTGTATGCATGTGTTGGAAGGGCTGAATGGTTCCTTGATGTTAAGTGGCGTATGGAAGTTGTATAAATAGAAGCAGAATTACAATTTGGCCAGTTACTGTGAAATTCCTTCCACAGATGTTGACAGTGAAACAAGGCAAATCATCCTTATCACATGCATGCCCTATTGAAACAGTGATTGATGCTGATTCACATTGGCTGGCCACACCGCTGCCTTCTCCCTGAGGTTTTTCCAAAAATCCAGATTTATGGATTATTCAAGTGTGATTGTTTTGGGGGGGTTTGTTACTCAATTCACAACACAAAGTATGCTAGTTTCTGGATCCTGTTCCCACCCAAAACCACCCACAGGCATTCTTAATCAGGCTTTTTATTGCTTTTATTTATCGTTCTCCCATATAATTTGGATTCCGACTGGCCACTTTTATTATGAACACCTATTTAACTACTCATGAGCCTAACTAAACTAACCAACTGAAGTCAAGACAAACCAAGCATCAGAATGAAGAAGAAAGATTGAACATGATGTGGTTGTGCTCTAATGGGATTTTTATATACATGCCAAGAAATCCTTTGAAAAAGATACAATATACGGTGAGTGGCAGTCCTGTGAGCGAAAACCTCTTGTTGATGCCAGAGGTCGGTAGGTTTGAGATCATAGAAAAACAACAGTACCTTAGATAACACCAGGATTTGCAGAATACCATCTCTAAATGCACACAATGACCAAACATGCAGAAGGTGAAAGATCATATACTGGTCATGGTATTGACCCCTGACTCTTGGTCCTCCCCCAATCCGTCACGTTCTTAACGCTTACATACTCTTCAACCTGATGTGATATAATGCATCAGCTTTGGTCCTTGGGGTCCAATGTTGAAAAGGTTATTCAATCAAAGCTTTTACTGCAGCAAATCACACATGACATAGCCCCCAACAGGTATCATGGGAGAAAGGTGATGCCAACTTCAAATGAACATTATAGACGCAATATAAAGTTCACTGCACAAGATGAAGATAGTGATGGACATAAATCAGTTGTTGTCAAAACAAAACAAAATGTGGCTTTTCAAGTATGGTTTTACGGGACTATAGAGAATCTACATAACGATTATGTCAGGTTTAACTGTAGTATAAAAAATATACATGAAAAAACACCAAAGTAAACAGGGACTAATTGTGCCAAAACTAAACCAGGTCAAAGCCAACATTAATCCTTGTTTAAACTGTTAGGTCTAAACCAAGACCAGTTCAGGATCTCATTTTGAAATAGGAGATTTCTCAGCAAAAGTACTTAAACATACAATATCTCAAATACATATTTATTCTATGTGTTTCTTATTTCTTCAAATGTTACTTACTTATCACATACATGACCTATTGAAAAAGTGATTGATGCTGATTCACATTGGCTGACCACACCGCTGCCTTCTCCCTGAGGTTTTTCCAAAAATCCAGATTTATGGATTATCCAAGCGTTATTGCTTTGGGGGATTTAGTTACTCCAATTAACAACACACTTGATGCTGATCATCCTTAATTAGGCTTGTTCTTTTTATCTGTGTATGATTTAGATTGTCATCTACAGTGACTGGCCAGTTTAGGCAGAGCTGTTTACCTTACCTGCTCATGAGCTTCCTCATTGATGCCAGAGGTCAGAGACAACATTAGTTCAGATAAGAGCACATCACATCAAAATGTGCAAAAGACCATCTCTGGACACACAAGATTAAATATTAAAGTCCCCAGTGAATGTCCATATCACTTTCTCAACCCCATCACCTCTTTCTCCCATGTGATATCATTTGTGCTTTGATCCATTTGGGCTAAAACACAACAAGAACTAACCCTGAATTTCACAGAATCCAGTAAATGGCTCCTGAGTGGCTCCAGTTTGAGAGCCACTATCCCAATCCACAAAATCTCCCATTTTGATATGACAATGACCAGTCAATATCCATGACCACCAGTGTAGTCTTACATAATTACACCAGCCTCTCATAAGATGTACAGTAATCACTGCAAAGGTGTGGACACCGTTCAACAACCGACCAACTTCTCCAAAACATTTTGAAAAGACATTATCGCTATATGCATGCACTCGCTGTATCCCGTTATGGCAGTGCATTTGCATTAAAGTTATAGTTTGCCTATAGCTGAGACGTGCGCGCAAAGTGGCTGTTCTGTCAAACATTTTGAACGCTACAATAACCAACCACACCCCGTCAATCAAAATACATCATTAATTAGACAAGGAAAAATAATGCGCTTTCCAAATTGATAAACCTTCCTATTCCCCAGACACATTGCAATTCAGTAAAAGAAAATCTAACTTACCAGGATCGAGTTGCAATGAATAAATCCCAGAAGAAATGAGCCGGGGAGCGCGTGCAAATTACAATCCCTTATTAATGTCCACGTAGCGCGAGCTGAAGACAGGCGTTCGCTTCACACCGACACCCGCGTTTACCGTGTCGAGGGAGCCGAGAACGCGCACACAGACGGTGGCGCGCCTGCCTGTTGGCCGTAGACGCCGGAGATTTGGGGCGAGAGAGGTACGTCAGTCAGGAGGAGGTGTGAAGACAAGAGGAATATTAATAATAGCTTTCCTAAACGGGGTAAAGAAGGGTCACTAAACATGCTTTGGTCTTGTAGCCAGTGAGTATCCAATGAGTAGCCAATATTTCCTACTGGCTGTGCACTACTTCGGTCCAAAAACGTGAGTCTAGAACCCCCACGGTGACTATCTATTCTCAGTCACTATATATAATTGATGAAGCCCAAATAACGATCCCATATGGCGAGAGGAGCGCACGGTGGATGCTATGAACGAAGTGCGCAAAGAGAATTTTTAGTGGAGTTCATGAAAGTTTAAGTTGTCACAGCTGATAAAATAGGCTTGAAGCAATGTGGGTCACATGTTGAAACCTTAATTACTGAAGATGCCATATTGCACATGCAACTTGACCAATGTAATGGTGATAATAACCTCAGCTGAAATATAGAATAGTCATTTCCACAAATCGTGCGTGCATATATGACACCAAACCTTCCAAACCACATCAAGTTAATGCTATAGAAACAATGGTCAAAGTCACGGTGTTTGGCAATTGGTATAGCCCTATTAGCAAATCAACATTGGTTCATGATAATATGAAGTAGTTTATATTTATAAAGTTCTTTTTAGTTTTGGTCTGGAAGTGTGCCTGTTCTGCTCATTGTAGTCTGACTGCTGAAGAGGCAGTGTGAACAGACTGGGTAAAACGAGCACCTTGCAAACAAGTTAGTTCACACATACATAAGGCCCTCTCATAAGAAATGTGAGAAATATGTTGCAAAAGCCATTAAAGATTGAATGTATGTAAATGAACTGCATGTAAATAAACTGCATGTAAACAAACTGCATGTAAATAAACTGTATGTAAATAAACAGCATGTAAATAAACAATATGTAAATACACTGCATGTAAATAATAATAATAATAATTCATCAATTTTATATAGCGCTTTTCACAACTACTCAAAGACACTTTACATATTTGTACATTATTCATTCACTCCAGTCACACCTGGTGGTGGTAAGCTACTATGT